>JAYMTH010001717.1:0-14144 GCA_036897465.1 Pelargonium australe | reverse complement strand
GGTAGTGGGGCTGGAATCCGGCCCTCGGATGGTGGCCTTAAATAGCTGGCTAGAGTCTCATTCTAGAGCTTTAGTTTGTCAGTTGCTGATTAGCTATTTTAGGTTTTGGGTTTGTTTGATGCTTTTATGCTTGTGGTTGTATTGATCAGCGATTTAGGGTTCATAGTTTGTGCCCCTAATGTATGTCTGGTCCCGAGTTCCAGTTGTTTGACTGTAACTTTTGTTATCATCAATAATAATATTTAGATTGTTTCTTTCAAAAAAAAATATTAATTTTAAATGACGTGTCAACATAACAAGATAAATATGTGATGGATTACTAATCAAAACGCATCAAATGTACAATATGTTTCATGGACCAAGCGTTTAGTGCAAAAAATGGATGAGATAGTAATAATATTGTATATATCAAAATATTGTATAAAAATATTTGTATTAAATGATGAGTCAATTAATTAAACATGACACACGTTATTTTGTATATCAATTTGTGTAAAAAAAAATGAGATTAAAAACATTTTTTAAAAACAAGATAATTTTCAATTCACTACTATTCAATAAAAAAATCATTGTCATAACAATCTTCGTAATTTAAATTACGACCTAAATGCTCAAGGAATCTTAATCATTTCATTTATTGACTAGTTTACTTGAATCGACCAAGCGTTTGGCCTGTTCGGTAACATGAGCATCCAATTAATTTTCGAGTCAAGTACTCACTCAAAACGATACATGAATTCAGCTTGCACAAAAATCTAATTATTTTCAAGTCGAATTGGGTAAATCCACACAATTCACCATAAACCCTAAAATCCTATCATTTGCAGGTTTCAGATTAGTCCATTCCAAAACTAAACTAAAAAGAACGACTCAAAACCCAAATTGCCAGCACGCACCGTAAAAATTGGTACCTTGCATTTGAGATGCAAAATGGAATCAAATTTGATTTATTGTGATTCTCTCTCTCATATAGATCAAACAAACACTCCAAAAACAAATCAAATACTATGATTTATAAAGATCAGAAACAATACTAGAACTGATCAATAACCTGAAAAACAAATACACCACATATTTACATCCATTTGTCTTGAATCTGCAGACACAAAATGAACCGAAAACACACAAGACTTCGAAGAAATAAGATACACAACTGCAATCACAAATCAATTCCACCAAAATTCTGTATATTTGTCAAGTTTCAAATGAACGAATTTCAAGATAGATGAAACAAAAAACTAGATAACGATGAAGCTACACATGATACAATCATATTCTATTTTCAACGATTCGGCTAACACAAACTTTTCGATAAGTATAGACAGCACGAAATATGCAATCAAACGAATTGAAACCAAAACCAGTGAGGACCAGCAAGTCACCGCCTTTTGCATTGTAGTCTAGGGATATAAATATATTTGACTCGAAAATGAAAATCGCAATGTACAACACATCTCGACTCGAACATTTGGGTGCTTAATACACAATACCTGGAAGATCAGATGGTCTCGGTGGCCATTCTTGTTTTTGGTCTGTCATCAACATTGAATCAACCTGTACAGTACTGGTCTGAATCACTTGTAGCAGAGTTTCGTGTTCGTGAAACACGGGCCAAAAGAATGAAGGGAAAACTCTGCTGAAGTGAATTAGCCTGCTTTACTTCCAAGAGCTATCTCAGTCGATCAAACTACAAATTCTTCAAAGCAAGCATAAACAGGCCAAGCACGTGCTTCTCAGTGAAGCTTCCAATCCTTTCCCATGCTTTACAGCGATTTTAATCGAGAAGCTTCACCGTAAAGGATTTCTCTTCACCACTAAAATCTAACCCTACAATATTCCATTCAGAACACGTTGATAATAATCATATTGTCGTGTCCGCCAAGCATCTAAGCTACTGCTAATTAGGGAAAGCACCAGTGACACACATTGCTGCACAAGGCCAACGCATGGTATTGTGAGAAACAAAGAAATGAAGCACGGTGGTGATAAATATGAATATGAAATTCGAATCAAACCTCTTCGGTTAAGTTTAGATGGAACCGTTTTCTTAGGTTCTGTATTGTCCGTGGCCCGCCTTTAAAGCATGGGAAACCAGAGTCCTAATCAATAACAAAGAATTATAGCTGACAATTCATAACTCAACCCGTGACATGATATGAAATAAGCGTGTTTGGGCTAAGAAAATTTGTGATCATGTTGTGTTCGTGCCAAGCCTTAAAAACATGCAAGATAAATTATTCGTGTTGTGACACGCCCAACAAACACTAGGGTGTATAAAAAGAACATAAAATCAAAAAAAAAAAAAAAAAAAAAAAAAAACTAGCTAACCTTATTGTTTATATGATTTTTGTATGTTAGTTAACAAAATTATGTTAAATTTGTTAGTTTAATTGTGTTGGGCTGAGTCGTGCCAAGCAAGTTGGGAGTGGCGTGACAAAAGTGGTCTTTTCGTGCACGTGTCAGATCATATGTTGTCAGCCCGGCTTGTTTAGTAAAATGTGTATCGTGTTCGTGTTGGCCAATCATGCACACAATCAAACTTCAACACGACACGCATGAACTGCCAGATCGGGGAAGTACACCTCATTTGTGAGTCAATGGGACCAGGTGTCAAATGTTACATGCCACTAGCATAAAACAAAGTAGTACAGAAAGCAAGAGAGATATGTCTTACCTGCAACATCTCAACGAGAAGAATAATACGCTCGGCATGCTTACGACATGTTAGAAAGCCTTGAATGCATAAAACCTGAATCCAAGGTAAGCAATATTTAGTACTGACTAGTGACTACTAAGAAATACGACAATGCCATCTGAAGAATGAATAGTCGAAAAACATAACGAATAGAGGATTTCATCAATACTTTAAAATAGTCGAAGAACTCGCTTGGAATTCCCTCAGCATCAGAATCCATAACCTAGCACAATCCCAAACAATCCGATCACTTGATAATTGAAGTCAAACTAGTTTCTACAAAAATGCTAGAAAACGAGCACCAGATAAAGATGTTTACATAGCAAAAGAATATAAGAAATATTTGGACTAAAATCAGTCTAACCTCAAGAAGTTCACGGGTTAGCTTGAATGGAGCACTTTCAAAATTCACCCCTCCAGGCGAATTAGAGAGCATGAAGCCAAAATCAATATGTATGATATGACCTTCTTCATCCATTAAGAGGTTCCCATTGTGCCGATCCTTCACCTAAACAACAGTACCGAGGCTCATGAAACAATCTACTCATAGCATATGGTTTTAGAATAGCACTTGGGACAGCAAACCAAATATATATCTCATGAAATCAACATTTCTCTATTGTGCATAATAAGCTAGAACCTCACCACCAAACCAAAACAAAATAATTCGACAAAATTCATTGGAGGCATTTTATGAGAAAGGAGGGATTTCAATATTTCATTAATATCTTCAAATAGATTCACTATGGAAAATCACGTTGAAGTACTTCATAGGCTGAGGTCATTTTTGTAAGTTATTTCGAGCACTGTTTTTTGCTGTTTAAGGTCATAAAATATAAGGGCAAGCATTAAGTGGTTATGTAATTAAGGGTCAGCAAGTGAGAGAATACTGGATCAAATGGTATCAGGAATGTTGTTTGCTCGGTTTTACCTATCTCCTACGCAACACTCAAATGGTACACAAATGCTATAAAGTAATGTGCAGCGGTTACACAGCAGACTTAAGTGGCAGAAAGCCATGTATAAATAGTATTTTGGAAATTGGCATCTGTTGCACAGCTCATTTGTAAGTGTTACAAGGACATTGATGCCTATAAGCAACCCCCCATCTGACTAATTTGATTATAATAGTGGCTATTGATGGTGTGAATGTGTGTGTGAGATAGAAAGGGAGCATACTTGTAGAAGGTAGCAGACCAATGAATATCCGGCCATACTTTCAACAAAATTTCTCTGCAATACAAAAATAAACTAATTAAATTTGAAAGCGGACAAGCGAAAAACTTTAAATTGACAAAATAAGAATAAAAGCCATTACAGGTGCTGACTAATCACTCGGGAGGGAAGAAAGAAATGTGGTAATGTTGTCTCTGTGTACTCGTTACTTTTTTTTGGACAAGCTATGTGAATCATTTGAATGCATACAGTTAAAATATAGTAATGTCTGACCACACTGTACGTATTCTTTCTTTTATTTTAGTTTTCCAGAAAAGCTTATATAAGTCATAGAATGGGGAAAAAAATGAGGCACAAATCAACAAACAAAAATACCTGATCAGGTATCTAGAAGATGCGTAAGTACCTGATTTTAGTGAAGTTAAACTACAATATATGATACACCTTAACCAGTAAAAAAATGCTTGATTCTACTAGAATATTCTAGGTGTAATCAAATAATTCGTGGAAATGCAAAAACCCACATATAGGTGTATTCAAAATGTATTTCTACCAATTTGACTCATCAAAGGAACAAAATATGTATATCACAAAATGAATTACACTGAGGGTGAGGGGAGAGTGGTATTTAAATTTCATCACCAACATTGCACCACGAATAGCATTTTGTTTAGTCTTGGACACCATTCCCCCCACCCTCAGACGGCCAGACACTAGTATTAAGGTTCCAGCATTTCTGCAATATTTAATTACCTGGGCGAGCTTAAAACTTGGAGAATTATCTCCATACTTGGCGATAAAGAATTCACGTAAACTTGTGATGTTTGCATATCTACTTTTGATTGAATGAAGTGATGCCTATAATCAAATGAAAACAATTCATTTAAAAACTAATAAAAGACATCTCTTTCATTTTCATTTGAAATAGAGGCATAAATACACAGAATTACCGTATCTGGAATCGTTTCAATTAAGGCCGTGTAAGAAGATGTAACTAACACTTCATAAGGACGCAACCAAAGAGGGAGGCCAGCTTCTTGGAATATATCTGTTATTGCAACCCAACAGATTATCAGCTTCACAAATGGAAAAGCAATAAGAAACAAAAACCAGTTCCATGGAATAATTTAGCATTAGAACCAAATACAGAGTAAGATACAATCAACACTGCAAGAATAAGAGTTCGCATTCAACAATATACAACTGAACTCAGCTTGTTCATAATGGCAATTGCAAGACAATCTAAGCTTCCATATAAACTAAATGCATTCCTAGATAATTTCAACTTCCAACAAATGTGGTAAACAGTCTTGTTAACAATAATTTCTATAATGAAATAAATTAACAAAAATAGCCAATAAATAATCAGGCTCATCCTCCATCAAGTCATTCACTAATTCATTCTAATTTGACCAGGTGCTACTGCTACGTGCATACACTTGGCAGGTGTACAGCAAAATGTCAGTCCATATTCTTTTAATATTCAGGTTATCTACTAAATATGGGTTGAAATGCAAAAATAAAGTGTCGACTATTCAATAGGGCCAATTCTGAAGAAAATAGGACAAGGAGAAACAGTAATAAAAGCCCTCAAACCAAAGAATACCATTTTAATCAAATCAAAGACACTTACCATAAAAGTGAGATATAAGTTGCACGGCAAGATGCTCCTGCCTGCAATCATCACCACTCTTCACAATAAACTGTGAAGGAAAAATGTAGATCATTAAATTAGTGGTAAAAATTAATAAGTAAAACAGCAGAGTTAGCAATGATTCTGAAGTGTATTACAGAGAATATCAAGAAGACATGTCAAGAGTTATTGCAACATTTCTAGGGAAAACTCATATTTAACTAAAGCACGAGATAGTTGTCAACTTTGCATTGTAACTGCACATAAAACAAATTAAAAGCGGGGAAAAAAACAGATGTAATGAGATGTTGATCAACTCAAAATATAAGATGTTTTTGTTATTTGTGAACCTGTTAAATTTAATAATAATGATTCACCAAGCATCAGTCACTTTAGTAATGAGAAAGCAAAATGTACTATCAGCAGAAAGTTCAAGGGAGAATAAAACTCACAGAACGCAAGTCCCAGCCAGGTAACTTTCCATATACCGAAGCTTTGCGTATTCGATCTTTCTTAACCTCCCAGAGTTCTCCAGACAGGGGTTCACTGGCCTTGGGGAAGCCGCCATTTGCCTGTCACAAGAGAAACTTTTCGGACACAACATCCCACACTAACAATGAAAACGGAAATCTTCCAACTTTTAATAAAGTTTTACCCTTGGTTGTGCATCTGATGAATCTTGACCAGCCCCTTTCAGAGGGAGTCCTGGAGGTGCTTCTCCTTTGGCTGCAGCAGCCTGCAGAAAGACAGTAGAACTTTACTACTAACATGTGAGAAAATATAATATGAGAATTTAACTAAAATATCTAAAACAATATTAGTATTAAAAAATGCTCTGGTACGAATAATATGCAATCAAATGCTAAAAATATTTTACCAAAGATCTAGAAAGGAGAACACTGGTTCCTTATTGCGGATAATAGTCCAAAGCAATAACCTATGAATTTCATATATCTGAGAAAGTATACCAGTATATTTTCGTGTATATGCAAGGAACCATTCTTGCCAGTGTATTCCTACTTCCTAAACATAAGTTGGAAACAATTTCCTAAACCTTTTTTCAGTATGCAATGCCACTCATTAGCACTAAAACTATTTGCTTACACTAAGAATCCAGCTACAAATCGTTACATTCAAAACAATCTGGTTTCCACAAATCGACCAGGTTAACAATCATTTGGTCCAAGTATAAGGCATAAAGCACAGGTTTGTCAAATTGCAAGATCTCCTCTCCATATTAAGAAAATAAAATAAAGACAACCCTCTTGCCAAGAAGCAATGTTGTCTTAAAGACTGATGAGGATTCAACACTCCACAACATCTCAGCACAAACATATTATTGTGCATGGATGTACAAAGTAATAGGAGAAAGGGATAAACAGGTCAACTCTGTGCACAAAACAATAATAGTAAAATCAATAGCACTTAAAGTCAAAAGTTTGACGCCCCACCTTTACTTCCTCTATAGCTACTGTACTTGGAACACGGCGGTGCTCCTTCTTGCGTCGTGACCCTGGATCCTCAATGTTTTCCATTCTAACCCCAGGATCCGCAATCAGCACTACCCTTACCCATTCCAAATCACCGTCTGATATTTCCTGATTATTGGACTGGCCAAGTGACTGCTTCTCCACAGAAAGAGTAACATTAACAAATTTAACTTTTGCCCCCGACTTATGAGCCATTGCCTGGTCAATTGCTTGAGCAGTGGAAATTGACATCCTATCAGTACTGTTACGATAAGCCTCCTGGGTAGTCCATAAAGGATAGGCCCACGGAGGAGGCTTATGCAATAGGGCATCTCCATTGGCAAGAGGAATTCCTCCCCTGGAAAGCTTTTGAGATCCAGACGTGTCCTTTGTGTTACTATAACAAGTTTTCAGTGAAAAAAAAAATTCAGATATATGAACATTACCAAGCATTAAACTATCACTCATCACACAAGTAAAAGAGGCAAATATTACCTTGCTGTTTCACTTTTTAAAACCTCGACGCAGATCAGGTAAGGAGCCTTTTCCCTAGAATTCAGAAGAACAGCTTCATCTTCAGGTATATGAACCACTCGGTACATCCCCTTTCCCATTGGAAAGCACACTCCTACAAGTATAACCAATAAACATATGAAGCCACATTTCACAATAAAAAACTTATCTTCATTTATTTGTGTATATATATAAACGTGCACACACACACACACACATATACATATATAAAGAATGTCAGAAGACACCGACATCAAGCCTCTTAAACAAAACTGTGTGAAATATAAGTTAATATGTGTCTTTGTGTGTAATTTACAAATCGTCAATGAGTCTCCCTGAAACACCACGAAAATGGCCTCATTTTTGCAATGATAAAGATTTTTCTTGCAGAACAACTAAGAATGAATTATACAGAATAAATGTCCATTCATGGAAAAGCTCCTCCAACAAAATCTACCATCACTATCAAAGTACCTCCACTATTTTGAGCCTCGGTAACATGTAAATTGATCTCAGCAAGTGACTAGAAAAACAAAACAAGAAAAAATAAATGTCAGATATCAATTCAAGCAGAACAGCCAAATCCATAAAACATTTATGTAACATTAAACAAACAAAAAAACACCAAAAAAGTGCAAACCACCTCACAAAGAGCACTCTTGCGATCTTCAATAGGAAATACATCGACTAAGCCATATGATGTATCACATAGTGACTGCACAAAGTCCAATGACTCATGATAAGTTCCCTTTCGGAACTGTGCAGCAGTATAATTTGGAAGTGGGGGCTTTGCATTTGATTTGTCACTCCTTTGCTTTGGTGAACCAGGTCGCTTCTGCCAAATAACAGAAAACAAAATACGACTTACAACATGCAGGAAAACATAGAATAATTATGTAAAGAAAAAAAAAAAAAAAAAAAAAAAAGTGGATAGGAAAATACAAGCAGCAGATATTACGTATAAACCCCCTTGATCAATCCACCAATTTTGTCACCATACTAGCTCAGAAAAAATGTATTCTCCACCCTCTGTATTGTGTTTGTATTCATTAATGTAAAAAAAATTCAAAATTAGAAAACAGCTCTTAATCTTAAGGATATTCCAAATTGATGCTTAAAAACTAAGCTTGTTTATTGGCTTGTTGACAACAAACTTCTCCTAATTTTTTTTTTCTTTTAATTTTGTTAGTATAATGTTACCAAAGATTAAAGCCTATGTAGACTATCTTTCTTCACAATAATATAGGAAATAGCTACCAGATGTACCAGAACTTCCATACTTGGAAGCAAATCATCTGGAATTAAGAAAAAAAGAAGAAGAAGAAGAAGAAGCTAAACAATCAAGTACGTGATTGCCGAAAAGGAAATAGAAACGGTGAATGTACCTCTTTCTGCTTCTTTGAACCAAAAAGCTCTGAGTCTTCAACTGAGCGATCACGGTCCCTGAACAATTTGCGGAAAAACTTCTCCGTCCCTGGACTGCTTTCAAACAAGCTGCCACCATTGCTATTTTCAGTTGCTCCTGTAGTTTTGTTCTCTTCAGGATGCACACGAAACAATTTCCTGAACAATGAAAAATCTGAAGGCTCCTCTTCTTCACCATCAGTTGGTTTATCATTACCATCTTTCTTGTCCTCAAACTTATCTTTAAATAACTTCTTAAAGAAGCCCTCCTTCTCATCATCTTCAGCAGATTTTGAACATCTCTCTGCAGAGTTTAATGTATTCTCATCCTCATTCTTCTTGTCATCGAACTTCTCCTTAAAAAACTTCTTGAAAAACCCATCTTTTTCCTCATCCTCCATGGATTTAGAAACAGATTTATCCTCAGAATCACTCTTGCTATCACGAAACAACTTCTTAAAAAACCCTTCTGAGCTTGAAGTCAACTCCTCATCCTCACCTTTACTATCCCTTAATAACCTCTTAAAAAACCCATCCTTATCCGACTCCTCGTCATCTTTATCTACTGACTTCCTAAATAGTAATGCATCTCGAACCTTGGGACCCGGAATTAGTTTCTTAAAGATCCTGTTCTCATCAGGTGATACCGGTCCACCACCATCTTCATGGGAATTGCTCCCTAATGAAGGTGAGAACGTGAAAGATCTCTGAACAGGTGGTGAAGACGTTAACGACAGCAACCGCTGTTTCGATGATAAAATTTTATTCAGAACTTGGTTCTTACTCCCTGGGCTTGGCTCACAGGGAGGCCGAACCAATGGTGACCACTCCCCCATCAAAGTTGCTGCAATCTGACACTTCTCTTGAATCCTACTAATCCCTTCATTGTCATCTGAATCTTCCAGCTCCGCCAGCAGAAACCAATGCACCTTCAGTGCTATCTGCAGCGACTTGGAGCACACATCAATCACAAACTTATCCAAAGAGGGGCTAGGCTTGTGCACCATCATGTAGCATATCTGAAACAAGTAGCTCTCAACACCCGATAATGGCAGAGTGTACATTCGATTACACAAATAGTCCCGCACCCCAGCATGATCATGCTTATAGAGGTAGCTGACAGCGATCCACTCACAGAAAAAAGCTGAATCGAAGAACCGAATCAGCCAACCATTCTCACCTGAATCACTAGCTGGATTGGACCTCGACGCAATCTCCCTAGGCGACTCATCAGAGTCTCCGCGAACAAGTCCTAGAAGCCGCACCATTATCCTACCATCATAAACCCCAAACCACCACACAAATCCAACCAACAAAACCCTAACCACCTCACACAACAATCAAATCACTATAGCTGAGCACAGTCTCCAACCAATCTGGATCCTGAAAATCCCTAAACCACCACACAAATCCAACCAACAAAACCCTAACCACCTCCCAATCCCCCAAACACCTCAAACAGCAATCAAATGATTCAAATCACCGAAGCCGAGCACAGTCTCCAACCAATCTAAATCCTACAAATCCCTAAAACCTCTTCAACAATCTAAATCCTACTAATCTCCACCACAAACAGCAAATTCACAACTGCGAACTAAAATTCCGATCCATATTCTCACTCTAAAACCTCCTGTAATCGCAGTAACACGACTATCAACCCTAAATTCACGCAATACAACAGATACAGTATCAGTTTCTTCTGTTTGTTTCTCGGGAAATCACGAAGGAAAATGATCGGCGATTTTCTCGAGCAAATGCGAGTTAGTGAAGAAACGAAGAGAAGAGAGAGAACAGATTGTGCTTACGGAAGAAGAATCGGAGGTGACGTGGATCGCCGGAATCTTCTGCTGGACGACGTCGTATCGGTGTCGGAGCTCGTCGTTTTGGTGGTGGTGGAGGTGGTGGTAAAGGTTAAGAGAGAGGGACGATGGTGGTGAGGTAATTATTACAGAATATTTTATTTATTTAATGAATAATAAAATGTGAATATGTGTGCAGCGCTAACGTGCGCTTAAGGTTTAGGGTGCGCACTTTTGGGGCAATTTTTGTTTTTTACTTTTGAAAATTTTAAGAGGTTTGGAGATTTGAAAAGAGAAGCTTCGGAGCCATGATTATTGCACATGCTCAATTGAAAGGAAAAAAAAAAAAAGTTAAATTTTTAATCAAATAGTATAATTTATTTTGAATTTCTTACCAATATGTATTTATTGGTTTATAATTGTTTGGATTTAAGTATAATAGAATTCAGTCGGGTCAAATATTGGTCAAATGTAATTTTGATCTAACGTAAGTCAGATCGAACAATGATTAAATTAGACTGAACTTTACATTTAGTAAGAGAGTATGTTACGTATGTGTGAACACATTAAGCAGTTGTGCACTTTGTGTGGAGGGCTCCACACGACTATGGGAGTCTTGCTTCCATATGTCCAACAACCTCAAACATTCAAGCAATGATATATCACATACCACGTGTTTGGAGACCTCGAAGGAAGCACCCCGCAACCATGTCTTGTTCTACATAATTTGTTACAATCTATTCGTTTGTCTCACATTCGGATTTATGAATACATATTGTTGTTCACTTCACATCATTCTCCCAATCCGGCTCTTTGAGTCACTACTATCCACAAAAGTGTATCTCCATAATAGGTACAACTTGAGCATACTAGATCTTTTTGAACTTGATGGGCTTGATCGCCTTGAGAATCCTACATCAACCTCTCAAACTTCGTCATTCATCCTTAAGCCCCACTTTGAAGGCTTTCTTTCGAGAATCCATATAAAAATGATGTCCTTAACACGTCATCGTCTATGCCACATGATTACACCTCATTATGACATTTACATAGTCCACTACCATTTACGTAATGCTCAATCGCTCTTTTCAAAAAACATATATGTTGGTGAAAATACCCCCTAGCCAAATGAATGAATAACATTTTGACAATTTTACAAATTTACTTGTCACATTTCTATTCTCCAAATTATCTGAAAACTCCTATTTATTTAGCTCATTCTAGACAACATTGTGGTGCAAATGCTTAGTACAATGCCCGATGTGAAATTTGGAGCACCCGTCATGGTTTTCACTTAACATTAGCGTGTTAGCCTTATAGTGTATGCATGTATTTGAAGCTCTCAAATTACCTCGAACTCGTGAAAAAAAATGGATAAAAACAACTATTTTATTCAAATATTATATTTATAAAACACATTACGTTTACTATTCTATATCTACATTTATGATTAAAGCTTCAAAACATTAAAATTATTAGGTTACATTAAACCATCAAACACTAGTAGAATTGAGCAAATAATCTTGTGATTTGGTCTCATAGTAATAGCCATTGGACATAGATGCATCTGCAGAGAAAATCATCACTCCATTTACTTCAAATCCATTTCCCTCCAATAGATTCAAAGCATCAAAAAATGCATCCCCTTGAATTCCTCTTCCATTCACCTCATAGCTAGGCAACAATTTATCTTTATCGAATTGTTGCGCTCGAAGCTGGTACGCTTCCAAGTATCCTTTTGGGGTCTTGACTTTATCGGTGTAAAACTGGTGATTAACAAAATCGATAACATTCTTGTACCCGTTAAAAAGATCAATGTAGGGCGTGACAGTGAGATAGTACGGTGCAATAGATGCTACGGTGATGACATTTTCGTTCTTTAGGCGAGTGATTAACTCACCGATGCAGTAAGCGAAATTGTTTTTCCCTTTTTTGGGAAAATTTTCGTAGTCTATATCAATCCCATCAAGATGATATGCCGTGATTATGGATTGGAGGGAGGAGAATGCGTTTGAGATCCAAACGTCGGGATCAGGGTTGTACCATCGGAGGACTGTGTCGCCCAAACTCCACCCCGATAGACTGGCCATGACTTTGACATTGGGGTGGCTTGCCTTGATGTTTGCGACTGCGTCTTGTGACAAAGTGTTTACCCAATAAGGCGAGAACACTCCATTTTGGGACTCTCCAGATGAATTAGCATCAATCGCAAAGCCGAGTATGAAATGAAAAGCTATGCCATCCTCAATAGGAACATCGTCAAATGTTATTGAAGCTCCAGTTGCTCCAATATACTCCATCATCACCTTCCCACCTAATATTGACATGTATAAATTTAGAGGTTAAAAATATAATTTTGGTCAATTATATCGTGTTTTACACTAAAAAATAACATTGTCTTGGAAAATACATGAATTATTAGTTCATTGTAGATGATAGTTATAATGTGTTTATTCTTCATCGACTTGTGATATATTGTACGTGTTGAAACACCGTATCATGATATGTGCATATAGGCTCGATAATCATTAAACTAAAATATACGATTTATGACAATATTTTTAATGCCCGAAACAATTCTTTCGTCAGATTTATTCCACCAATTTTTTTTTTATCATTATTGTTTTTGACTTATTTTCTTTCTCAAATGTTCATCACAATGTTTATCCAAGTAATTCTTCCATGTATCATGCCATTTTTTATAAAATAGTTTATTTGCTTTGCTTTGATTAAACATAAAATATACACGATCAAATCATTCAAAAATATCAAATTTTTCTCTTAAAACGTAACCCATCACATCAAAATTATTGGTACAATACTCTAAATTCAACTAAACACACCATTTTGCCTTACCACATAGTTTTTGAGAGACGAGAGCGACTCCAACGAAGTAGAGGAGGAAAATATGAAGTTTCATCTTGATAGTTTATTTTGATGTGAATGTTATGAGACTAATAACGTGACTTTGTATATATACTTTCTTATGTTTTTTTATTAATTCTACTAATCGACCGGCCTAAACGAGTTTAGCATTTGGAATGATAACTATGTTACAATAATTAGGATAATTAATTATATAATATATGTTAATGTCTTGTTTATATCTAATTTATGAACATTGGTCTAATTGTCCTTTTGTAGCTACATAATATTCAAGCTAATTCTGCATTTTTGGTGTTTTCCTTCTTTTATTTATTTACGTATTTAGTTTAAAATATAACTTATTGTCGGTTATTTCGAGCCGTTGATTGAAACTTGATGAATTGATGGACGGTGGAGGTTGAGCAAGCAAGAATGTTGCTTCGGGTCAATAATAGCAAGAAGCCAATTTGACATTTTTTTGGAAGATGGTTTCAATGGCACAAAAATACTAAAAGACCGTCAATTGGTTTGCATTAGAGTTAACGATGTGAACATGAACGCGCAGGCACTTGAAACCCGACAAGATTAAA
>JAYMTH010001716.1:0-14146 GCA_036897465.1 Pelargonium australe | reverse complement strand
AGTTTCAAAAATATTAAATCATACTTTATTTTTAATAAATATTATTATAAATTTACTCTTAAAAATTTGCAATTATTTTAAAATGCAGGTAGTTTAATCTTACACTTGCAATTGATATGTTTGGTACTAGATTTATGAACTTAGACCATGCCTATAAATTACATTTTTATTTGTTTAATTTTCTATGAGATTCATGTGAATATGGATTTCCATGAAAGACTGAATTTAAGAAATGCAAGTTGTTTAAAAAAGAAAAAGAAAAAAAGAAATGCAAGTTGAGATATTTATTTAGAATGATGTCCTTTACCTGAAAAATACAAAAACTTCCATATAAGTACTTAATTCAGGCCCTTCAACAGATAAATATGAAGCCCACTTAGTGATAGTATGCCCATTTAAAAAGTTGTTTCTCACCGTCCGGATTCATTTATTTTGTGTTTTTTTTATATACAAAAATGTGTCGAAAACCTTTAGTGTGACTGCTTAAAGAATCTTAGAAAAGGTATATATACAAATTTGAACAAGGAACCAATATTGTTCAAAAAAGAAACTTTGCCTTTTAACCCTAACCGGAAACTTTTGATATTTTGAGTATTGATAGAGATTTGGATATTTAATAGATAAAAAAATCACAGTCAATAAATTCATGTCAATTTGGTGATATCACCTCATTAATTATCATTTATATCCGCTCAAATGAATTTGTGGGCGATGAGAACTCGTCCGAATTCATTTACTTTGTGTTATGGTCGAGAGTTTCAACCAATAAATTATGACTGAGATTCTATACACTCTATATAGTATACTTAATTAGATCCATACAATTTATGATTAATTAGTTAGTTTACGCTGACGTGGAATTAAAATAATACTCCCTCCGTCCCAAAATGAGTGTCTTGTTTCTATTTTTAGGTTATTATATTATTGTTTTTCCTATATTATCCTTATCACCTATGCACATGGGAAGATATACACTTGAGGTGTAAGTGAGAAAGTAATGGTTACATTGAAAACACACTAAGTTGTCTAATAATC
Organism: Pelargonium australe; assembly: GCA_036897465.1. Taxonomy (NCBI): domain Eukaryota; kingdom Viridiplantae; phylum Streptophyta; class Magnoliopsida; order Geraniales; family Geraniaceae; genus Pelargonium; species Pelargonium australe. Next base: position 13,111 of record JAYMTH010001716.1, on the reverse strand, counting down.
CTTAACTTTAACAAAAAAATAGAAACAAGACACTATTTTGGGACGGAGGGAGTGTATAATAAACATTCAATTACAGTCAATAACCATACAATTCTACATTTGAAATGATCTACTAACCTTAAAAAAAAAAAAAAAGTACTAGTTTTGGGTGTGGACATAGAAATTAGAAAGTACCAAGGCTAAACTGAGAGAGTACAAACTCAACCCAACATAGTACAAATCAAGACCCACTTCCAAACACACCTTCTTCATCCTCCATTCTCGGTCTCATGTCTTTCACAATTAATAAAATAGCTACATGGTCCTTCTGATTTTACGATATTACAGTACACCCCTTAGAATTTTAGAGAATGAGTAAAATCACCCCTCAAACAATGTCCTAACCAGACACTAAGTTTTGGATTAAGAACTAAGACAAAGATTAAACACCCTGAAAAGAGAACAAATGGGTTTCTCGAAAAAAGTTTCTTCCTTTCGGCTACTTCCACTCATGGCAGATCCATGGCCTTGAACTCGAGCTCTCGATCTTTCTTTTTTTTCTACATAAAAACTGGTTTTGTGTTGTGGGTTGGTCTTCGATTTCATCTTCTTCTTCACATTTTGAAGAAATCTGACTTTAGGGAGCTCGCAAGGAAAAAAGCAATTTTCTTCTGATTTAAGCTCAACCCAGAGATCTATGTTCTCGAAAACTCTTCTTTTCCTGGTTCTGTGATCTGGGTTTTGATTTTTGTTCGTGAAAATCGAACCCCAACTGAGAAAATTTGAAGCTTTATAAAGTAGCGGTTGCTGTTGCAGAGATGATTCAGTTGCTGTTTTTGGTTCTGTTTGCTGAGGGTGCTGTGGCATTTCTCATGTTGGTGAAAATTGGACCGTTGAGGGAGCTTGTGATGAAGAGTTTGGATCAGGTGAAGATGGGTAAGGGTCCAGCCACTGTGAAAACTGTTGCTGGTACCATGTCTGTGATTCTACTCTCAAGCCTTATGAGCATTGTTAAGATCCAGAACAAAGGTGCTAAACTTGGTACCATGTCACCTATGGACCAGGTTCTTTGGAGGACTCACTTGCTGGAGGCTTCACTCATGGGTATGCTCTTTTGTTTCTCCAAAAAATCACTCCATTTTCTGCATTTTTGTTTTCAAATTTCTATTCTTCTTTGTTGATTGTGCTTTATAGTCTATTGTTGTATTAAGATGTTTACACCACTTTATAAGGTAGTGCATATGTTTCTCAATTGATGTTTGTATCAGTAGTTATTGGAATGCAGAATCAGAATTAGTATGTTACTATGTTTAGAGTCTCTGATTTGGGAATCTTTATATCACTTGTAGTTTATGAGAAATTCAGTGGGATGGTTTCTTGTGCATAAATATTTGTTTTTTCTTTTCATTACTTGGATGCTTTAAGCAAGAATTGATAGATGCAAAAAGAGCAAAAATGCCATGACTTATGAAGTTGTCAAGAAATGTATTGTTGAAGTTAAATTGAAGTGCTAGCAACTATCAGGATGCCATCTTGTTTTTCAAAGGTCAGTTTGTTGGGTACAAGTATTTCAGCTCACCATTATCACGTATATTAAATATGTCGTGAAAACCATCATTGTTTGAATACCTTTAGGTGTTCATTGTGTATCAATTTCTATCTGGCTCTGACTCAAATTTGATCTCAAGCTACCCCTTAACCGAGGCTGACCTTGGCTAGAGGTGTGAATTTAGCTTAGCTGAGCTCGATACTTGCCTTTGTGTCTTGAGAGCAACTTAAGGCGTCAAAGCTTCAACCTAGCTTAGTGCTGTGGTATCCAATTAACCTTCCTAAATGACCTCATACAGGCTCTTGAGTTCTTTTAGAGCGAATCCTACTAGTGTGTGATTCATAGTTGTTTGAGCATACTATTATATTGTTCTTAGTTAAACATTGCTTATTGGAGATGGTAAATTTTAACCCTTTCCTGATCATCTTCCTTGCAACTTGTTCATAGTCGACTACTTTAGAATGTCAAGAATACTCGTGGTAGATGTAAAAAATTCATTTTAAAATTATTTCAAAATCTCCTTTGTAAGTCATTGTACTAGTATACCTCTGGACTTTTATCGATCATCATCTTTTGTAGTTTGTGTTAAGCATAATGAGGAGCCAATTCAACCCACTGCTAGAGAGTTCAAGTTTTTAGCAGAAACATATTTTGTTAAATGCTCTAAAAAGTTCTAGCTTTTGATTATGCCCAACTTGACATAATATGAATAGTCATGATCTTGTAGATGTTCTTTCTTCGTAAATTGTGAGTGAATGGTAGAATTGTGTAGTCGTGATCTGCTGCATCGCGATTAACGTGACAATTAGATATGTGCATCATCTCACTATCTGAATTTGATCTCATTCTTGCAGGGTTCACACTATTTCTTGGTTTCATCATTGACCGGATACATCACTATCTTCAAAAGCTAATTGGGTTGAGGGGTAGTGTTGGAACTTCCAAAGAGGAAGTCGAAAGGCTGAAAAAAGACAACGAGCTGCTTAAAGAAAAGGAAGAAAAAGCTTCCAAGGAAATGAAGCTAATGCAAGAAAAAATCTCGACTCTATCAGAAAACTTGAAGAAACTTAAGATAGAATCGGAAGAAAAGGATAAGAAGGTCGAGACTGCCGAAGCTCACGTTGCTGCGCTCCAGAAACAAGCTGCAGATCTACTTCTTGAGTACGACCGTCTCCTAGAGGACAACCAACATCTTCAGAACCAAGGTCTAGGTTACAGAAGTTGAGGACGAAAACCCACGGTTAAATCTGGTAGAATTGCTTCGGATTGCTGGTTATGCCATCTCGAAATGCATGGAAATGAAATGAAGACATAGCTTGCCACTTGAATTGGTGAAAGGAGTGCTGTTCTTTGTAGATGCTGAAAATTTTGTAACTTCCCTAAATCTTGATACTTTTGTTTGTCCTTCGCTTTGTTGATTATTCCAATCTTTCCTTCTTGAGTTTATCGAATCGAAACAAATGAGAATATTTTTAACTTTCTTACCCTCTTTTTAAAGTTTTTTCTTAGTAGCATTCTATTTGGTATGAAAAACATGATCTTTGTTGCCATTGTGCTCATGCTTGAATTCAAATCAGTGAGAGCTCATTGAGATGATCAATAAAAATTGAGTTTATGAATTAGAATTGTTCTCAATCGAATATTAGATGTGGTAGTTTTGATGATCATATTAGTCGGATTTGTTCTAGTTTGGGGGGTTTCAGGTTCAATTGGATTTCAAGTTTTGGGACTTTGATCGCTTCAAATTTCACTTTTTAAGTACAAGATGTGCAAATTCATGTTGGTTCGCTCGATCCAGCCTGGAAATTTTGTAAGACAAATCCGACCCAAACGTTGGTCGGATTGAGTCGGTTTGAAGACATTGATTTTTGAGTACCCGCATGTTTGAGTTCAATTTGGCTGATCTCGTCGAATTTGAGGGATTCGTTGGGAGTTGCCCTTGTAGCCAATAGCACTTTGGGCTGAGCCAAAAACTCGCAATCATATTTTGCAACTTCTGGATGATCCTACCCGTTCCACTAAGAAACGAAACACGATAGAACTACAAAAAGTTGTTCAATATAAGTACGTGCATTTCGACCCGTGGCCAGCATTACCGTGTATATCACACACCCACGAAGTCGACCAATATATATTACTTCAGGGTTGATCACAATCAAACTAGTGTGTGAAATATTTTGATAACCTGAAACAGATCATAATGGGATGATAATTGACTCATATCCTCATAAATGGAATTAGCATTTTAGTTCTAGTAGGCATGATATATAATATACAGAAGAATGTTATGACAGATGTTTAGTAAAGTCAAAAGAAATTTCAAGAACATCTCAAAATTAACAATTTCACATTATATTGAAGCCACTTTCAATATTACAACCAGAAAAAGATTGGAAAAAGAAAAAGAAAAAAGAGAGTAGAGTATGAGGATACATGCAGACTAAAACCAGCTAAAAACACAGGCCTGCTAATTTGTGAGTGCCATTTCAATTTTCAACAAAACAAGTACCCAGCAAAGAAACGACTCTGCTCCATCAAAAAATATCAGACTCTGGACTCCAGTGCTAGAATTATCTTCTTCCTTGGACCCTGAAAACAGTGAAGAAAACGCAAATGCTTCTGTCAAAGCTCGGAAAAGACAACACAATCCAGAAGTAAATTGAAGAATTTGGCGAGAGAAGAAAGTGTCCATCTACTATGAACCCATTTTGTGGAAATCGCAAGGATCAATATGGCGCCTTGCAGAAGGGCACAAAAATATATTTATAAAAAAATACTGTTTGTGCTTTCTATGGAGAAGGCGGATCCCATAACAATCAGGCAGCAAGAAACTAACCATGTACATTTAAACTGAGGGGAAGTTGATATGGGTAGAAGCATATAAATACAAGTGCAAGACAGAACGAATATAGTTAGAACAAGAAACCTAGTCAGTAAATTAGAGAGTACGGCGAGAGAAGATTGCACTATAAACACATTTAGTGGAAATGAAAAGCACTCCTACACTCCCAGTCAATGATGTCATGGTTTGTGCTTCTACAGATCCCCTAGCAATCAGGCAGCAAGAAACTACCATATACATTGAAATTGAGGAGAGGCTGAAACAGGTACAAACATATATACACAAGTGCAGTAGTATGTATGCTTTTGAGACGCCAGTAACGTTCATGGGAAAGTATGAACCCAGAGAACCCAAAAGTGCACTCTTCTTTGTTCATTATGAATTTTAAAGACAAAAGATACAAATGATTTTACACAAATGCCATCATAAATTTCAGGCCTGGCAATTCATTGGGACACCGAATGTCATACTCTACTATTGAGCTGTATCTACTATAAATAGTTTTAAATTATGATTACAAATTATCAGACAAATGTAGATGAAAAAAATAAAATGGAATCTTTAGAGGTGCAATTTTGACAGAAGGATATTTAGGCAACCCAAACAGGGAGGAACCATCCTCGTGATAATCAAGTTTAACTTCTGATTCAAAGAAACTAAATCCATGTAAGAGGAATAATATAAAGACCTTTTGGTCATTGACTCCTTAGAAAGTAACACTTAAACTTTATTCTAAGTATCTCAAAGTTTACACCAGACAAGGAACAATGAAATATTACCATCAGATAAAAAATCACAACCACTCATATCATAGCTAAAAAAGTGTGGCTGAATTTACCATTGGTATTCCTAGAGCCTTGAGGTCCTCGTCGTTCATGTGTACCAGAGCTGTCATATCAACCTGCAGATATTGAAAGAAGTGTCAATACAGTAGAGGCAATTAAAGAAAATAAATCAACACCAAAACACACAAATTTGCGTTTATCAATGTCAAAGCACAACGTGGCTTACTTCCTCTGCTTGAAATGTAATCGAATATTTTTCAAGGCCCAAAGAGTGAAGAAAATCATCAACTGATGTATCCGCCTGCAGAAAGAAATGCACAAGATTAGGGGAGAACCAAATGTAAACAGAAACTATCTGCAATATTATACGTAACTGTTATAGGATGAGACTGTACAATTACTTCAATGAGAAAAACATATCAAATCAGTAAGAACTTGAGGTACTAGCATGGCATCAAGATAATTCATTGCTCCCATTCGACACATCATTCTAATAGTATGTGACACACGGAAAAAGGTGTTTAAATGAATGTAAAATGATAGATCAACATTAACATCCCATGTTATAGTTGATAACACATAGCATTTAAGGTCCAATCTCTAAGAAACCCAGTTGGATAGTGATTTAACACCTGATTGCCAAAAACTAATATTATACACTAATACCCATAAAATTTTGAAAGAAGTTAAAGAGATATATATAAGAAACAGCTATTGCCTTCTGGTGAGTCTTTTTTCTTGATGCATTTGACACTTTTTTGGTCTCCACTGCAGGGGCTTCTACCGCAACATTTTTTCTGGTCTGTTTAGCAGTTTCTTGAACTGGTCTTGGCTTTGGTGGATCAGTGTTCTTGGGTTGTGCATTCATTGTTCCAGATAACTTTTCACGTAGATCTCTTACACCTGAAACAGATCCTCTTCCACTATGAGCCGTTTGCTGGAGACTCTTCCTTTGAAGCTTCAAACGGAGATCTTGAGCACCAACCCTTTGATCTTCACAATCCATTAACACACAGTCAAAAATAACCAAACTAAAAAAGAAAAAGAAAAAAGGAAACAAGCAAGATGCTCTAGTTGCATCGAATGACAGTAGCAAGTTTAGTTGAATGTGCATGTGATTTATACATCACCCCAACCCATACATGATACTTTCCGCGCATCATCATCGTAGAGATCATGTTCCCATTTGTCATCTTGCCTCTGTCTGCAAAAGAAATATAGCAAGGAACTTCAGTTCACCTTCACCCCCAAATATATTAATGCATATATACACCAAAACCGAAATGTGTGAAATTATAAAACACACAACTAGCAATAAGTTCCAGAAAGATTAAGAACACATGCTCTCTTCCACTTCAAGCAGTTCCCCACAAAAGAGAAACAAGGATAACTAGTAAAACAGAATAATCAATAATTCATTTCACGACTTGATTCTACTCCACTGTAATCATAGCCCGAAATACCCTACTAACATACCAATGCCAGATGCCACACCACTAACCTATGAGTCTATGACTAAAAGCCGACTCACCAAGCACGTGCTACACACAAGCCTCAAGCAATGTTGCATCCTAAACACCTACTACAATAAAACGACACTGCACCACACACACACTTATTACATCAGAACGACACCATACTCAACTCCTAATAAGACCATCATATTTGAATGGTTACAAAGTAGGATATCCAAGAGGATTTTAAGACAATGTTGCAAAGGACGATCACAGCAGGAACACAATCTTTCTGGAAAATAGTCAGGAGGTATCCAAGCTGGCTCAAAGGCAGTGATTAGTTCTGACATTTTATCTCACTCACAATTGTCCCAAAAAAATGGAACATGACCTAAACACCATCAAAGTTTCATGTTTCTCATGCTTATAATAACCTAACAAGCAAATGTATCCATAGCTAATTTCTGTACGAACTAGGCAGAGAGAATCTCCATAAAAACACAAAACTAAGATCTTTCCAGAAAAGGAACAAATAATCAAATTAAGTAGCTATCTCAACTTCATTATAATGCAGCACAAAAACCCCCAACCGAAACGTGTAAACAACAGTACCGAAAAATGAAAAAAAAAAACATAAATCGCGGGCAGAGAATTGAGAAGTAAAAAACGGACCTCTTGCCGGTGACCTGACGGCGACGAGTAGAGTCGTCAGCGGAGTTTCCGTTGAGTCGCTCCTTCACAGACCTCTTCCCCACAGCCTCGACACGATCAGCATACATCTTATAATGGCCCTAAAACCCTAACCCTAACAGTACCCTTGATTGGGAATGGGCACACAAATGACCCCAAAAACAAAAACCCTAAAGCTGAGCAAATGCTAGATCCAAATCAATGGGTTGTTTTTGGGTAATTTTCAATCCTAGAGAGAGAGAGACTCAATTGTGGAGAGAGAGAGAGAGAGAGAGAGAGAGCTCAGTTCACAGAACCCGCCCTCTCGCTTTGCCTCAGAAACGGTACCATACTGATCTCACAAAATCGGATGCGGTTCGGTCCGGGTCGGACTTCAATGATACGCACCGTTTTGAGTCAGCTTACCAAAACGCACCGTTTAGCCTCCATCAGCAATTCACATTTGCACGTGATTCACGCACTCGTCCATTTTTTTTTGTGTGTATTCGAATTTAGTATAATTAGAATAGCGGAAGTGGCTTCAGCATTATTTGAACTCAGGTCGCGATGTCTTGAATATCAAAATGAACAATCCTCACCAAAAAGTTGAACTGATAGTTGAAGATTCAATTTTTATTTACACACTCTGATAAAATTCATTAAGTTTAAACACTTCAGTTAAAACTAACAAGTCAATTAACATCCTGTTGACCGCCATTGATCGAATTGATAAAAAGTTGTCCAATAAATATACCATCATTTTTTACCCGACTCAAATAATTTGGCACATATCAATTTTGATGCTTCGACATACATAGAATAATTCAAATAATTCAACTTATTCAATTTTGGTGTGATCCAAAAAATAATCTTGTACCTTTCAATACCTTGACTTTGCTGAGGCAAATAGGAGAAATATCTTCAGATGATACACACAAAACTAGTTACTTGTCCAACTCTACTTCTCTGCTGTTTTCATAGAAGCTTCAAATTTTGACATGTGCAACTCAAAATGCACCTATAATTAAGCTCCAATGTGCCATTTCTTGAACCATGAAAATTTCCAAAATGACCAAGAAATCTCCAAATCTTGTGTTGTTTCTGATCTTGTGCATGATAGGATCATACATTTGCTATGCACAAACAACAGATAGTCTCAAACCTGGTGATGTTCTCGCCTACTCAGATCAGCTCTCCTCAGCTAATGGCAGGTTCAGGCTAGGCTTCTTCAACTCCACAGACTCACAAAATGGCTACTTGGGCATATGGTACAATGGAGACTTCTCAGATGATTACAAAATCTGGGTCGCGAACCGCGAGTCTCCGATACAAGGATCCAATGCAAATCTCACATTTGATCCATCAGATGGTGTGCTAAAGATTGTGCATGATGGTGGTGACCCAATATTCATGTTTAGCTCCAACAAGGTAGCTTCAGTCCAAGGCTCAACCAGAGCTACTCTTGATGATTCTGGCAATTTTGTAGTGCAAGAATTGGACACAGATGGGACTTCTGTGAAACAAGTCTTGTGGCAAAGCTTTGATGATCCCACAGACACTCTCATTCCTGGGATGAAGCTAGGCATGGACTTGGAGAACCGGCGAAACTGGTCACTTACTTCATGGTTGAGCCCTCAAGTTGCAGCTCCTGGGGCTTTTACTCTGGAGTGGAACTATACAACAAGTGACACAGCTCAATTAGTCCTCAGGCGCCGCGGGAAAGTCTATTGGACTAGCGGGGTTGTGACGAGCAATAGCGTTGAGAACATACTGTCTTTGAGCTCAAACGTTGTGCAGTACGAGTTCAGCACTGTCTCGAATGAGTCCACGAGCTACTTCAGCTATGCTGTCGCGGGTGGGATCAATTCAAGATGGTTCTTGAGCTCGAATGGGCAGCTTCTAGACTATGACAATGCTGCAAAAATTGCAATTCTTGTGCTGGGTGGTGTGTGTTCTACCAATGAATCAGCATCATATCGTGGTTGTGAACCCCGGGAGCTGCCTCCGTGCAGGAAAAAGGATCAAGATTTCGAGGAACTTCGCGGGCATTTTGAGCGCTCGCCATCTTCTTTCGATGAGAACTCGAGCATTGGCCTCAGTGATTGCTGGGAGCAGTGCTGGAAGGACTGTTCTTGCATTGGTTACGCCTCGTATAGCTCTAATGGGACTGGATGCAGGTTTTGGAGTGGTGAGATCAGCTTCAAGTTTGGAGTTAACGAAGAAATCGTGTATAAACTTAGTACTATCGAAAAACCAGGTATGTACAATGTTGATTTCCTATGTTTAATTAATGTAATGATTGTACTAAATGTTTTTGTGAACTTTTGTTCAGGAAGCAACTGGTGGATATGGGACATTGTTGGGAAAGTGATTGTTCTTGTTATAGTCCTTTTCGGGCTCTTATGCTATCTGAGGAGAAAGAGGCTTCAAGGTTAGTCACAATTTATCGTTACCCGAGACTGATTTGGTTTTCTGATGTTAAAGTCTAAGCAAGAAGCTAATGTTCATGATTTATCAGAGAAGAAGAAAAGAGCTGAGGAAGAAATGTTATTCGAGCTGACAACTTCGAACAGATTCAACGACGAAAGTGAGATTGTAAACGATGGAAAGAAGGGTCATGATCTGATAGTGTTCAGCTTTGAATGCATCATGGCTGCTACAAACAACTTTTCACCTGAAAACAAGCTAGGACAAGGTGGTTTTGGCCCTGTGTACAAGGTAGATTATTGATCTTGATATTGATCTTGATTTTGATTTTGATTTTGACAATACGCTTCGCGCGTAGTGTCTTAACGTGATGTTCTCGATCTTGAAATGTTACAGGGGAAGTTACCCGAAGGGCAAGAAATAGCGGTGAAGAGACTATCGAGGAGCTCGGGACAAGGCCTAGTAGAGTTCAAGAACGAGCTGATTCTCATTGCCAAGCTCCAACACATGAATCTTGTTAGACTTCTCGGGTGCTGCGTAAAAGGGGACGAGAAGATGCTGATATACGAATACATGCCTAACAAAAGCCTAGACTTTTTCCTCTTTGGTTCGAATCTTCGCAACCTTCTCTATCTTTTTCCTAATTGAAAAAACTTACTAACACAATTGTTTATGCTAAACTTTGCAGATTCAACAAAGAGAGAGCTACTGGATTGGAACAAACGACGCAGCATTATAGAGGGAATCGCGCAAGGACTGCTCTATCTGCATAAGTATTCAAGGCTTAGAATCATCCACAGAGATCTGAAAGTGAGCAATATCTTGCTTGATGCTGATATGAACCCTAAAATATCAGATTTTGGCATGGCAAGAATTTTTGGGCGCAACGAATCCGAAGCAAATACAAATAGAGTTGTGGGAACATAGTAAGTACTTTTGAACTCAAATCAGCTTCAAATTTCATGTGCTGAGGGTGCTAAACATAAACATTTGTGTTTTTGTTTGATTTCAGCGGCTATATGTCGCCCGAGTATGCAATGGAGGGAAATTTCTCGGAGAAGTCTGATGTCTATAGTTTCGGAGTCTTACTGTTGGAGATTGTCAGTGGAAGGAAGAACAATAGCTTTTACTATTATGATCGCCCCATAAACATAGTCGGATATGTAAGTAAAACTATATGATTAGGTTTGATTGGATTTGACAGTAACAGTTAGGTTTAACATGATATCAGAGTTGGTTATGCTTGTGTCTAGTGATATGTTTGCCTTACTTCCCGACTAAAGTTCACTTATTCACGTGGAATTTAGGGTATGTTCTCTCTTGTCCGGCCTCCATGTGATGGGAGTGTCAAGTGATACTCCCAATTTAAGTCCACCGTCCACGTGAGCCCCAATTTAAGTCTCTTTTTATCTAGATTGCACATAAGGGAGAGTGTTAAATGTTACTCCCAACTTAAGTCCACTTATCCACATGAGGCTCGGGGTCTATTCTCTCCTATCCAGCCTACACTTAAGGAAGAGTGGTAAGTGATACTCCCGACTTAATTCTGCTATTCACGTGAGGCTCCGCAAGTCCACCTCTCTAGTCCAACCTACACATTAGGGGTATTGATTGATACTCCCAACTTAAGCCACCATCCGTGCGAGCCTCATGTCCATCTCTCCAATCCAGTGTGCACACGAGGGAGAATATTAAGAAATCTCACGTCGAAAAGATGTGACATTAGTCATCATTTGAAATATTAGTTTACAACTTAAACTTGGGGTTTTGTGGTTTCAGGCATGGGAGCTATGGAAGGAAGACAGGACTGTGGAGCTAATAGATTCAATGGTTCTGGTTGATTCCACTTCTCAAGCTCAAATACTCAGATGCATTCATGTGGGTCTTTTGTGTGTACAAGAGAGTGCATTGGATAGGCCAATCATGTCAGATGTGATTTCAATGCTTACCAATAATCATTCTCTGCCACTTCCCAATCCAAAACAAATAGTTGTTCCTTCCACTCAACAGAGGTTCAGAGAGACAACTAGCAGCAGCACAGTTGAACAAGAGAGTTGCTCCATAAGTGTAACTCTGTCTGAGGTTGATGGGAGGTGAAAATGGGAAGTTGTGTTTTGTTTGCCTTAGGGAAATATATTGTTCAATCCCAATTCTTTGTTTTGACACACAATATATAAGTGAATATTGAGGAAATTGACACTTAGAGAGGGAGTCTAATGTCACGAAACCGAATGTATGTGGCACAAATATTTTATACGGATGGTGAAAATGGAACACTCGCATATATGAAAGAATTAATAAGGATTTTGATAGCTCGGAAGCACAAGTGAATGTCATGTGCAATATGAATACCGTGAAAGATTGAGCCCAAAACAACATGTCCAAGTCCAACACCTTGCACGGCGTAAGCCAAAGCCCAAAACTTACATGGAAATATGGAATAATCTAGAGACATGTAAAATCTCATTTCTAGCAACTTTGAATATCTCTTAAATTATTCACTAATTTCTTTAAATGGTAGAATAATCTGGATAGAAAATTATAGTCATTGATAATGTTTATGTACTCTTAATTTTGTTCATCCATTTTGCAATGTTACTAATATAAATAGGTGAGAGTTCCATTTACCAAATCATTATCTGCATTTTGTAAATATCTCTTGTATGCAATATACTTTTATAAGTGTAATATACTCACTTAAGAGTTCATAATGTGTTTCAACACATGGTATATCCTTAATTTCTGAGGGAATTTTTAGTGTCCTCTCAAATTGTTCAATCATATCATATGATTATTTCAACTATAGTACAACTAAGAAAAAACATCGTAAACTTTGACCATCACTATCATGACAAGCCTATGAGAGTATATTCAATCTCTGTCACTATCTTCTCAATCATTCCAAAATGTGTCAGTTGCAAACATTGACATTGTGGCAATTACTGGCAAATGCACCGGAGCTTTGTCTTGATGGGTCAAGAACCATGCGCACTCCCTAATTTGATAGGTTGTTGATTCAATCCCCGAGACAATTTCTGCGATCTACGGTGTTCATCTCATTCACAATATTCGAAACCTGAATCAAACTATATCATAGTACCATACCATAAACCTTCAGTTCCTCTTCATGTGTTCAAACTCAAGCTTGACAATAACTATTAGTCGAAGCACAATACAATATTGTTCAGTACCCTTGAAGAAGATGCTCGGGCCCACAACGAAGTTATTTTGTTCAGCATCACATCTTCAACCAATGATCCAGACAAATTCATGGTGAATAACCAACAAATACAGACATAATTAAATAAAATTGAAGTTGATGTAATTAATAATAATGAATTTTAATGTACTAAAAGTGATTTAAAAAAAAAAAACATATAATTATTAATAAAATATATTTTAAAAC
>JAYMTH010001715.1:0-14148 GCA_036897465.1 Pelargonium australe | reverse complement strand
TATATATATATATATATATATGACTTCGACGCATATGTTTTCGTTGAATCAACATATTGTGTTTTTTTATTAATTAACAGAATCAAAACAATTTTCAATCTTAATCCTTACTACAATCCAATGTAAACTCAAAGTGATACTATGATACATTTTGTGGATGTTGATTCTTCACACTATAAATTGAACCTCCGTTGTTAACTTTTGTTATAATTTTCTTTGTTGTGTTCTCTGCATCTTCATTTCGATTTATACCTTAAATTGCGAATGAGTTAATATCCAATTGTGTAAGTACATGAGTTAATATCTATAAATTATAGCTCCACTGAAGCTAAAATAGCCCTCTCAAACGAACACTAAAATTATGTCAGCCACAGGTGCAACAAACAGATTACAGATGCAATCTTATTAACATACTTTTTACAACTACTTTAGAAGTTAATCAATATTAATATCTGCTAATCACAATCATTATAGTAACAAACTACTATTTTTATTTTTATAAAATAACAAACTACTATTAAAGGTGGCAGTTCCACTAGCAATATGGCCACGTCAGAATATGTGACGTATACATACATGATGACTAGTGTTGTAATGCGCCAATATATATGGGCTTATATTAATATTGTACACAAAATAAACTAATTTCATTTTTTTTTTTTTTTTTTTAAAAATAAATTTACTAAACAAGAATATTTTAAAACAAAAAATTTAAAATTTAAAAGAATGTCCCTCATAAGTTCAAATGTACATAAACAATGTGATTGTATAATTAACATTATTAGAATTAAATCAAATTATATAGTTGATATTAGTAGAAAAAATCTTTAATTTTGTCGACAATTTATATTTGTACCGATAAATTTTTAAAGAGATTTTATGAAGATTAATAATTACTAGGTGCACTTTGTTATTCTCATGTAAACATTAAACCTGTTAATGCATAGATTCTTTTACTAAAGAGCTGGACAAAAATCTATGTGGACTGGCGCTATATTTGTTAATATATATAAAAATAATTTGTCAAAACAAAAACTTTTTATGAATAGAAAGTAGAAACTGTTGGCACATTCTATGAAACAAAAACTGTACCTTCATTCCAAGAAAACGAAATATCACAAGAAACTCGATTGATAGTGTCTCCATCTTTATATTTTGATCATTGGATTCATTTCAAATTTTATTATTTCAGTTAATAGCCCAACATCTGGAACCAGAAATAGATGGAGACACTTTCAATAGTGTGTATTTATATGAATGGTTGATTGACGGTTTATCATCTTTCAGACTCTAGATATATATAAGATCATCTAAATATCATTTTCAATTGTAATAAGGTGAATGGCGGGCAGGGCTGGCTCTTAGGGGGTGCAAAGTGGGCAATCGCACAGGGCCCCAACAAAGTGAGGGCCCTCACAACGTCGTTTTGTACTAGCTGCAGTTATTATCTGCGGGTAGAAACTGCAATAATAGTATCTATTAACTGCGGTTATAAACTGCAATGGTGTGAAAATATGGACTTTTTGCTGCAGTTATTTTCTGCGGTTATAAACTGCAATACTAGACAATAAGACTGCATCCTACAAACTAAACGGCCTTCCCAAAACTTGGACCTTTATGTTTAATAAACCATTTTATACTATTTTTATTTGTGTACAATTTAAAAAACTTGGGGCCCAAATATAAATTTTGGCACAGGGCCCCCAAAATTCTTAAGACGGTCCTGATGGCGGGATAATTATACTCAATTCACTTCAGTGTGGTGAAGGGTCCTAATCCTTGAATCCAAAGCCGTAAATATCATAAATTCAAACCGATTGGATCATATCGAATTTATCTTTAAAAAAATACACATGAAATCGGACGAATCATCAAGTTCACACTAAAATTAGAAATCCAAACAAATTCATTTAGAAATCTAAATCACCTCTTCTAATAACATGCAAGTGCTTAATTTGTTGAAACTTAATTACTTGTGAAATATCAAATCTTGATAATGTAATTAATAAGTAAATGTTGATGGGATCACGAGAAAGGTCTAAGTTTACATGTGACATCTTGGCTACACAGTATCTACCCTCGTTGCCTTTCCTTCTTTGGTCAATTGGTTCACGGGCTCTCCTCCGGTTCGTCCAATTTTCAATTAACATTTTTTTTTTTTTGTTAAAAGAAAAGGTTGATGGAGTAGGGCACATCAAAAAATCAATAATTGAATTAGAGCAAGAAGTTCCGTTAGACGATCCTGGCAAGCCAAATGCAGTACCAAAATTTGTGTCTCAGCCAGTTATAGAAACTAATGAAATAATTGTAAGAAAAAGACTAGTGTCCAAGCTAATGCTGGAGTGTTTGGGACAATCAGAGCCAATATTGCCTCGGGACACATTATTGGAGACCAGAGTGAGCTACGCATCACAAATGGTTTTCATGTGAAGAACGTGCACGAGCACGTTGGGAAAATATGTGCGTATATAGAGAGTGAATATATTGCACCTTTCGAGAAGGAAGTGAAGAACATATGTAGTAAATATACTACCAATGTGAAATGAAGAAATCGTGTTATTTAGTGTTTTGTATTGGGGTCGAATCTAAAACCTCAACTCAATGCTGAGCCACGGAAAAGCCCACTGTGTTGGATTCAAGCCTTCAATTCAAGGCCAACAGGAAAATGGAATTATGGTTTGCTACAGGTTGTTCGTAAATATGCATCTTTCTGAATACGTGTTTCGGATGAAACATCGAGTATAGCTAAGGAGAGTCTTCTCGGCATCTCTTACGCAAGTATCAAAACGCTCAAAGAGAGCTTGGGGAGTATTGAGTTATGGGCAGCAATTAGATCATTAGCCATACGCGGAAGCTCGCCGTGTAGCTACAAATGTGAAGTGATTGCTGTAAATGTGAGAATATTTCACTATAAATAGGTTGACGCAAACAAAACGGGGTAAGCTCACTTTAGCGTATTCGGTGCTTAGAATATTTATTCACTATCAGAATCTAACTTAAGCATTACATGAGTTTCAGGTAGAAGAAGTCTTATGTTGCATAGTTATGTACTTGGAGAACTCTTGGAGTATCAACTCAATCGTGCATTTTGTAAACATTTATCGTTTCTAACTTGTCGCTCATGCAATGCACATTAGGTTTTTAAGAATAGTGTGTTTTCTAACCTGCTTCAGGTTTATTGCTAGTGGCTTCGAAGCTAAACTAACATAATTGAATATTGGACATGAACCATAAAACAACCATCACCAGCCCTTTTCAGACAAAAGAAAAACGTATACAAAGTCGAAACTGAAGGGAATTGTAAAGATAGAATTTGTTTCAAGTGGAGTGAGAAAGAAGTGGGCAGTAACCACAAGTAAACGAAAAAAAGAAAGAAGCTTTTTGTGAAGAAAAGCCAAAAATTTAAATAGGTAAAGCATAGCATAATAGGTAGAACACAATACTTTAAAAAAGAATACATAGGTTCTTTTTTTACAAAACTATAAGTTGCAGCCTAACTAACCGCTACAAGTGGCCCTGCCTCAGACCCTAAGTTGAGAGAACCATCCTTCATCAGCGTGATGCTTAGACTGTTGAATCTCCCTCTTGAATAATGCCGGGACGCCTTTCTCCAGTCTGTTCCCGTCTTCATCATTGCCGAAAATTCATCATAGCTGATCCGTCCATCCTGCATCCATAAAATTAGTGATATCGATATCAGGATCCGCAAAAATGCTGGATTGAAAATCAATTTGATGCATTCACCTTGTCTGTGTCCACTTCTTGGAATATGTCGTTTGCTACGTCTGTGCAATCATCTGCGCCATCTTCCATCAAGGCATCCCGGAGCTCATCTGGTTCAATGTAACCATTTCCGTCTTTGTCAAAGTAGGAGAAAGCCTTGCGGAGGTGCTCATCATTGGCCATTCTTTGTAGATGGAGAGAAATAGCAACAAATTCTCCACAGTCAAGAGTTCCTTTACCATTAGCATCCACCTGGCAACAATGAACTCGGTACATTAAAACATAAAAGACTAATGAAGCTTCCACATCCTTCCCTTAAAATGAAGTTAATATTTACAGATCTAGATAGTTGACAACTAATTGAATGGATTCAATTTCAAATATCCAGTGCTTGATAGTATGCACACAATGTCTCAAAATTTTCGTTGAACTACAAATGTTTTAATTTGGATTGCTTTATCTCTCCAGATCAAAATTTTGAAAACTGAACAAATTAAAATGTATTTGTTGTTGCTAAGGTAGAAAGTAAAGTATAGAAAGTTTAGAAATCTTCATGCTCATCAAACAAGTAAACTCTCTCTCTCTTTCTTGTTTTATTAGTATTATTTTTTTCTCACTAAACTTTTAACAAATATACTCACAGCTTCAATAAGCATCTGAACTTCAGACTCTGCCAGTTGGGAACCAAAATTTCGCAATCCAGCTTTTAGTTCTCCAATTGAAATAATACCATCATTATCTGTGTCCATCTTCTTGAACATCTCCTTGATGTCTTCAACTTCTTCGGTAGATAAGAAATCAGCAATAACCTAAATGACAACAATATTTGAATTTTGTTGAATGGAAACACAATATCAAACAAGGAAAAACAAAAAGATATAAAAGAAAGTCAACCAACCCTCAAGGCCTTCCTTTTAAATCTGTTCATCATTGAAAACTGCTTAAGCCTTGACTTGACAACATCTCCAAGAGGGACATTTGGTGCTTTTTTAGCATTTTGGAGCCAAGAATGCTCTATAAACAAAAAATACATTCACAATGAGCACAACGTAATCAGCATTTTTCAATGCATCATAATTCAAGAACTTCTAAAGATTAAAGTATTTGTATTATTCTGCCAAACCAAAGACTTGTTCCAATGCTTTTACAGAAAACAAGCAATATTAATCGCATATCATATAGCAAAAGTTTAAAACAGAATCATATAATACAAGTTTTAACTTGTGAAGAATAGTTAGCACCCCGAATAAAAGTGGACAATTAGGATGGTCATATGTTGTTTAAAATGGTTTGCAAGGTGAAACTGTAGCAGTTTAGTAGTTTATAGATTTAAAGTCAACTGTCATATCTCGCGACAATAGGATAATAATATACGATCCAAAGTGGTGGACAAGGTGTTGCTGTAACATTTCACAGTATAGAGTCAACTATCATATCTTGCAACAATACACATCCTTCATATTCCTAATTTTCTAAATCAACCTAACATCCTTCATATTCCTAAATTATGCATTTCATAATTTAAAATATTAAAAAACAAGTCGACCTAGTAAGGTATCTACACCTAACTATAAACAATATTCACAATATTACCAACATTCTGAATATAGTATTGATATTTCCTTTGGATGATGAATATTAGTAACATCAATAACATATTTCTGTTCACAACTACATCCGATTTATCATGCAGCATATCACATGGATTTTATCCTCTAAGATCCAGTCGAATCTTAATTTGTAAAATGTACAAAATCGCAAATTATAGTGTATGATTTTGAGTCGATCAAACTTTTGCCACTGACTTCAAGAAAAGGTAGATTTACTTAGTCTATCTCTTCTTTATTCCTACATGTGCTTGCTAAAATGTTGCTGACAGTGCACAAGTTGTCACTAACATTTATAGAATTCAACAAATTAAGAACCAAAAAGTGGGTGGGAGAAAGGGAAAACATGCTACGAACATAAGACAATATAGAAATCAGGGCAAACATGATGAAATACCAAGCACTTGCTTCGCAGTAAGACGAAGCTTTGGGTCTGGCTCCAACATTTGTTTCACTAAACTCTTAGCACTCTCTGATACATTTGGCCATGGATCCCGTTTGAAGTCTATAATGCCTCGAAGAATGGCCTGTGCAACCCCTTGTTCAGACTCTGCATCATAAACCCACTAAAGTAAATTGGAAAGCATTTCCATAGTTGAATGGACAAAAACATGAAGAAAAAAATGATTTAAGGAAATGGATCTAGACAATGCAAATATGTGATAGGGAAATGGATAGGTTGTTGTCTTGAACATCTTTACCAAAGGCACAAGAATGCCCTCCCACACCATCCCACTCAAAAATGCACACAAACACAAAAGACTACTGATCAGAGAGATTGAGAAGGGAAGGAATGTTACCAGCCCAAAAGGGAGGGACCCCGCACAATAAAATATACAGAATAACTCCTGCGCTCCAAATATCTATTTCTGGTCCATAGTTCCTCTTGAGCACCTCTGGAGCCATGTAATAAGGACTTCCTACAATTTCAGAGAATCTTTCACCTACAATTTCAAAATGTTTAAGCATTAGTTAACATTTTTTGCATTGTCAAGAAAATGCACAAATTAGCTCAGTCAAAGAGAAGGTAAACACTGCTAGCAACTCTAATTACTTATGGCTTCTAAAATATTTAACTCTGCATGCCACACTAAATATTTATTTATTCCCTCCCCTTTCCTTAAGAGAACCCTGATCATCTATAAGAAGAATATCATCATCAATAGAAAGTTTGATATACTCATCGCGCTTAATACATTAAAATGTGTTGAAGTACATCATTATAAATGAGCAAATCATAATTACAGTTTCCAGAAGCAAGATACAGATGGTAAGATTATTATGACTTTCTTTCTCATATCATTAAACATTTTAATCAGAAGATTGTGATTGCTACCGTTTCTAAACCGGGGTCCTTGAAACCAAGATAACTAGGCTTTAACACACCATGTATGCCTAGACTAGATGCAGTCCTGACTAGTCCAACTATCTTCTCAAAGTTAGCATATACAGAACTTTACAACCATCAGTGAATCCCTGGAATTGTTTTCGAGCTGGTGAGGTAGGGTGAATCCTATAAATATAGTCTAAAGTACAGAGCCCAATATAGTATAATGTCGTTTCATTGATGGTAAAAATCCAACACAGGCGCTCCATTTTGATGTCTTACCACTCTACTACAACAACATTGGCTCACTAACATTTGATGCTTATCTAGTAAACAATTTATATTTTGTGCAATATATACATATATTCTATGGTTTTCAAATAAACTTCTAGATGTTTTTGAAAGGGGAAGGAAATGATTCCATATCTAGTAACTACATTATAATCTTGGCCTGTTTATATGTGTTTGGTTGTTGGACTAGGCACGTAAATCAGTTGATTCATGAAAAGACTCTTCAGCATTTACCAAGCAATTGATACCAATTAGTAATTACAACTTGATTTTCCTTATAAGTATGCTCTTAGGCACGAAGTCTGCAACCCACTTCCAATTCATCACAAAGTCACAAACACAACCATCTTAGTTTCATCACATAACCATTCACAAGCAATATATCAAATATCTTTTTTGATCCCCAGCCTTGCTAATCCATTGTCGTATTAAGTAAATGAATACATACTAAGACATCAATACTAGATGTAACTTAGATAAGATTGTCAAATATGAGGCAATAGAACTTAACAACCCCAGCCCTCTAAGTTTAACAATTCTGATCTCACTATATTTCTTCAATGCAAAGGAGGAAATAATGCAACTCTTTGCAGACCAAATTGTCTCCCTCGTAAATTATAGTTCTTTTTCATCACTAAATGAGTAAGTTCAGTCCAGTCAAATAACAAAACCAGGCAGATTATTGTGAAATTGCAAGTTCAGTCCTAGTAACCTCAGTCATGAGCTTACTAAATGAGTAACACCACTTACTACTTTTACTCAACTAGTTAATAGTTATATGAATTCTAGAATGTAATTTCAACCCAACAATCTAATTACCAAATAATCATTCTCCAAAATTCAAAATTATCACCTGGTTTGAAGAAAATGGACAAGCCAAAATCGATTGCTTTCAGTGGTGAATTCTCCTTCTTGTTGGCAAACAGAAAATTCTCTGGCTTCAAGTCCCTATGAATCACCCCATGCTTGTGGCAAAGCTGAACCACTTCCATAATTGTCCTGGTGACAGCCGCAGCTGCTCTCTCTGTATAATGCCCTCTGGCCACAATCCGATCGAAAAGCTCTCCCCCTTCGCACAGCTCCATCACCAAATGCACAGCATTATCGTCCTCGCACGCCTCCTTCAAGCTCACAATACTCGAATTCTTAGGCAAGTGCTTCATTATCGCCACCTCGCGCCTCACATCCTCTATATCCACCGCCGTCCTGAGCTTCCGCTTCGAAATCGACTTGCAGGCCAGCAGCTCCCTGCTCTCGCGCTCAATACACAGATAGGTGATCCCAAACTCCCCCCGGCCGAGCTCCCTGTCAATCATATACCTCTCCTCAATATTCTCCTTGGCCACGCCGGTCAGGACGGTGATCGGAGCCTTCTTCCCGGCGGCCGAGTCCCTCTTACCATGATCGTGGCCGGAGAAACTCGATTTGACATCCTCCCTGGCGACGGCCGCCGGAGATCTGCAGCAATTCCCCATTTAGAAAAAGAATGCAGCCGATTCGTCGCCGATCTCGCAAAACCCTAACTCGCCGGAGCTAGGGCTTCACATTATAGAGAAAAACCGGCACCCAAAACCAACCAGTTTCGAGAATCGTCAGTGCGAGCTGTGAAAGGAAAGTGAAAGAGAAGAGAGTGTGATTTGCATTTGCAGTGGAAAATTTGGTTGGTTCTGAAATTTAGTAGTGAGGTGTTGTTGTACGGTTAACGGTGAAGATGCTTTTGTTGAAGAGTTCGTCTTTTGATAAATGAATAAAATAAACAAAAACTAGTACTAAAATAGAGTTGCTTTATATGGAATTTTAAAATTGTAATCGCCTTTGGTTCTGTGAGTTTTGTCGGCTAACTGGAGAGTGGTGAATGGTCGGGAACGGGACGGAGGAGAAGATGGTGGGTTCGTTCATTGGCTTTGTATTATTGCATTTAATTTTGGGTCTTGGTGAAGGTTAAAACCCTTCTTTTTTTTTAACCAACGCCTAGTCGCCTACACAAGGGACAGAATGATGATAGGTGCTGCTGAAATAGTTCACTGCAACTCTAGCCCTCTCTTTATGTACTATTTCCATTTTCACCCCATGATCTTTTCTTATTTTGTTTTAGACCCCAAGTTTGTGTTTCTCACTTTTTTTTTTAACATAATACTTGAATTAACAATGTTTCTCACTGCCCAAAGAGACGTCATCCCAAACTCCACCTCATAAATCGCAGCACATAATGGCGAAAATGAGACTCGAACTCGAGACGTCAGAGAAAATTCAAAGTATTAATCACTTCACTTCTTCTTCTTTTTTTGTAATTTTGTAACATACTAAATTCGATCACCCTCATTGAAAAACCAATTTGATCATATATGCGGAAGCAACATCTAACATTTCGCATGTTTGTGTAACAATATATAAAAGATCGACCTTACCAACAAATTAAGTCTCTCAAATACACATTTTATGAGGATAATAATGTAATTTACGTGCTGTCTCTCTTCCTCAAAGGATGCCAAAAGTCTTGCAAGATGCATTGAGGTAATTCAGAATCAACTCGTTACAAGAGTATGTCTTCTTAAAGTCACTATATTGTGCATTTTACTGAACAATCTAGTGTAGTCTTCTTTTAAGTTTTGCTTATGTGACACCTCCTTTAAGAATACAATGATGTTACCAAACAAATACTATATTCTTTTTAAGTTTAAACCCCATAGAATTTATCTGATTCCAACTCAAAATTTGAATTATTAGTTTTGCTCCATGGACGAGTGAAGTAAATATTTGTAGTTAGTACTTCACATCACAATAATATGAAAGGGCATTCCAAAAAATAAGGAGAAGCTGTCTGTTGCATAGAAAAGAGTTGAAAGCGGTGATAGTGGGTCTCATATTGACACTCAACTACCAGTTTCTTTTTCTTCACCTTATCTAATTAATTGCTACAATTTTTAGTTCATTTTGATTATAAGATGAATCATTGTTATTGGGCCTCATGTGTCTTCACTATTAGGATTTGTAGGTCCATTTTTCAATTGCTACTGAGACATACTCAAAGAATACTCTCTTTTCTCTAATTTATACACCCTTTTTTTCATATGCTAAATTATACACTTATATATACAGTTATACCTATTAATTTATCTTAAAAAAGCAAAAAAAAATCATTTTATACTGTACAAAACAAGTTGTATCAAGTGCTAGTTCATGCGCACATGATTACCACGTTTTTCATGTTTGAAAGAATTCTCCCGGTTTCGATTGATAAATACAAATACGCAATTGGTTTTCATCTTTGTCTAACAGGGTGTAGGCCATAGCCCTTGTTCAGATATGGCGGCCTTTGTCCCTGTATTCACACATATATAATGACGTGTTGTATGTATTGAATGAACTCGTCCATGCATGTGGCCTCCCTTGTGATGGTGGAAATGTCAAATGTTATGTATATACTCGGCATGTTTAGGTATTTATGAACGACCTTCTTTTGATGATAAGGCTAATCAGGCTAGCGCGTTTGCTTGTGCGTTATCTTCTCAAATATTTGTAATAGCTCAAGTAGTTAAAATTGATCGATGAGGCCCTTAGTTACTCCATGTATAATATTGTACTCTCAAAAAATTTGAACTAGTGACAATTGAATCATCGCATTATAAAAAAAAAAAATGAGTCCCTAAAGAAACAAAAAGAAAAAAGATGGTATCAGTTGGCCGCGGTGGGTGGCTCCTGATGGAAACTAGTTGGTCAGATCTTTGGCTGTTTTGCTTGGTTTTCTTCTAGAGAAAAATTCCTCAGACACCAACCAATTGATAGATATAAATATATAACCAACTGCAATAATTGTGTAATTCATTAATCTCAACATAGAAATTTGGTGCGTAGTGCGAATTACTAATGACTTAAAGTAAATTAAAAGTATATTATTATAGTTCGACTCAATTGTATATATACGTTTAAAATTTAGTTTATGTTTTGTTTCTCGGTTTGTTACAGTATCAAAATTAATAGTTACTCCATTCGTTCCAAAATGAATGTTTTTTTTCTTTTCTAGTAAGTTAGTTATGCATGAATTGTCAATAATATTCTTTTAATAAAAAGTTAGTTCTCAACACATAATTACGATGATACAATAGTAAACATAGCACACTAACTAACTTCTCATTAAATTTTTTTTAAAATAGAAAGGAGTACATTCATTTTGGGACAGATGAAGTAGTTTTTAAGTTTATTAGCATTTTTTGCTTGTTGGGGAAGAAGTTTCTAATTCAATTCATTACCTTTGAACTTGATATTAGCCTCGTCCACAAAATTTCTTTTCAAATAAATGTTTCAATTCAAGTTCGATGTGCTTTTTACGAAAATAAAATAATAATCAATTAAAAATAGAAAAAATAAAGTCAATTCTGAAATTATATTCAGCTAAATGATATATTATTGACTTTAACTGACCACGCAACTACATGCATCATAAGATTCCCGAGTGTTCCTTCTATTTTGAGTGTTATCATAAGATAGTTACTACTAATCAATTGAACTTTCATTTTAGAATGGAATGAATACTAATCATGTTGTCTTATGGAACCATAAATCTATGATACAAGCAAAAGAAGCATTGGAGAGAAGTTTGTAAAAGAAGACATGTTATGTTACACTTTCTTTACACGCAAGCAAGCTATGTAGTATAGGAACAATAGTATATGTCTTCCCTTACATTAATTATTGCTGCTAATTAACAATCATATTTATTTTTCTGTCCAATCTCTCAAAGATGTGAGTGTGATGTTGGCAAATGGCAAAAGCACGAGACTTTGTCTTTAAGTCAAATAACAAGTCATTGTAGTTTTCAACTGCGTGAGTTTTGGCTGTCAAACCAAACACCTGAATCATTTCACTTCAACTTCTCTTCCTATAAATAACTTTACTAATATTTTTCTACAATCTTCACCTGTTTAATTTGACCCTACAACATTTGCTTTGTTTTGTGACCGTTGGAACCTCGATCACAAGTCATGACCATCTCCTTCAGGGATTCAAAATTCTCTACATAATTTGTTTGAAATTTTTGCTGGTTCCATACTCTCATTTTGCGACTTCTATACAGAGCTTTAGCAGACTGCAGAAGCATAAAATTTTGTTTTTCGTGTCAGATTTTAGATACTCAGAATCTAAATTATTAGTTCTATAATATTTTAGAGTAACTCATAGGGAATTTTGGGAGCCATGTGCCAAAAAAATTATTTGGGCTCCAAATTTTTTAAATCGTGAATAAATAAAAATAGTATAAAATGGTTGATTAAGCACAAAGGTCCAAGTTTTGAGAAGACCCGTTTAGTTTTTAAGTTGTAGTTAGGAATTGAATTAATTGTATGATGTCAAACTATTGCAGTTTTTAACCGCAGCTAATATTCGCAGTTAAAAGCCCAAACTTTTACACTATTGCAGTTTAAAACCGCAGTTATTAGATAATACTATTGCAGTTTCTAAACGCAGATAATAACTGCAGCTAAAAGTACAAAATGCCGTTGTGAGAGACCCTCGCTTTGTTGGGCCCTGTGCGATTGCCCACTTTGCACCCCTAAGAGCCAGCCCCGGTAACTCACCATCTCTATCTACGTATTGTGCAAAGGATATTGAGAGCCTTTTGGTCAAATTTTTAAATTCCAGTTTCAATATTGAAGTGTGTCTGTAAAACTTTAAAAAAAAAAAAGATGTGGGGAAAGAAAACAAACACATGGCAGTGAATTGATCCCTATTTTCGTTGTTGTACGCTATATATACTTGTATTAGCTTTGAAAAATATAGAATAAAAAAAACGCATTGTCAAAATTGTTGACTTTCAAATTGCAAGTTTAATCTTATTGGTCAACGACATGTGTTACTATATTGACATATTATTGATAGAAATTCGTATGTAAAGCCTAGTATGTGTTTAAGGCCTTCAAGAGAAGAAGTTTAGGGATTGTTTGAAATGTTTATAGAGGTAACTGAAAGAAAGTAAAGTACGGGTAGAAAATAAATAAATAAATTGTTTAGTTTATCAGCATTTAGGATGATTGTTATATTAGGTCGGCTAATATAATGAGTTGGTCGACCAATTTATAAATTATGATTTTTCAATCTATATAGAAGTTGTCGAACTGGTGCAGGAAACTGTTACCTTTGGAGCTCCAATGTCTGAAATAAACTGATCTCTGTTCCAACCACCACACATCTTTTGACTTTTAATCTCTATAAACATTCGGTCTACAAAAGTCAAGTAGACCTTCCAAACAAGCTATTAGTGTCTATCCCAGACACCTTTAAGTTTTGACGAAAAGACTTTGTTGCTTAAAATGTTGAGTTGGATTCTACCCTTATTTTATGGGTATGAAATTAACATATTTGTTAGGCACAAACACAACATAAACTATGTGATCAATTTGATTTGATCGGACATCTACCAGAACTATCACCTCAATTCCAATATTTTGTGGCTTATTAATTTGAAATTTCAGCTTGCTTGTTGTGCAAGAATACATAACTCTAGAGTTTCATCTTAGATGATTGACTGCAATTGGCCTATCACTTTCGTGTTTAGACCTCCTTTGACAATTTATCTCTATATTTGTATCTTCTTCTTTTTCCTTTTTAGATGCTATTTTTCTTCGGATATTAGATAATATTGAGCCCTCTAATTATTTGTTCAATGAATAAATAAAATAAACTTGTTAGTGCATGATGATGACATGTTTGGTTTGAGATGGAAAAAAGTATAATCAGAAGAGAAAACAATCACAATCACAACTACAGTATAAACCTTCTGGTCAATAGTTTTTTTGTTTCATTTGTTAGTGTTAAGCATGAGTTAAATATAAAAACAAATACTAATTTGTCCTTTAAAAATATTAAGATAATATCAACACTGTCATATATTAAATTTATGACATGTCCCACAAATTTTGTCACGCGAGCTCTATACTTTTAAGAGGATGTATTTGTGGTTTGGATAAAATACTTTGGTAGTCCCCATACTATGAGAAAGTCACCGCAGCGATCCCCCGACTAAATAATTAACTCCAGTAGTCCCCAGATTAAAGTTTAATTGGTCACGCGGGTCCAAAATTAACTTTCATTTAACGGTTCCGTTAAGTAGCTGACGTGGCGCCTACGTGACATTTGATTTAATATTACTTAAATATTTATTTGCCAATGTGGCGCTTATGTGGCACTAATGTGGCATTTTAAATT
>JAYMTH010001714.1:0-14152 GCA_036897465.1 Pelargonium australe | reverse complement strand
TTGTCACGAATCTGAAAGCATAGGGTAGTCAATTGTTAAAATGGGCAAGGGTATTTTGGACTTTTCACATACTAACTAATGGAATGCAAACAGAATTAAAAAATAATAATACAGGGTAGTAAGAAATTACGAAAAAAAGTTTAGGGTAGTTCATTGCAAAATGTGTCAATTATAGGGTAGTTTTTGGTGATTATCCCTTTGTAATATATAGATGGTTGAGTAATTCACTAAAATACTTTATGGGTAAATTGTTGTCACACCCCATGTACTTGTTGAAACAATTAGAATGACCCTTGAGTAGTTTTTACTATAGGTCTAGCCATTGTACTTGATTTTTTTTGTTTATTTGATCTAGATAACCTCCTACTACAGGTCACTTACTTCCAAGTCAGCAACCATATCACATCATCCATCCACGTCAGTTTTTTTTCCACGTCACCTAGTCATGTCATCTGTGGAAGGCTGATGTGGCGCCATATCAGCGGTAGAACATCCTCCAACGTATACATAGTATCTACGTCTCTTAAACGAGCTTTGCACCTCAATCTCGCCGGATTCTTCCTCCTCGCCGCCCGACGATGAAAAGTTGTTGTTTCTCTTGATCGACGTGGAGATGCACAAATTCGAATAGTCCTCTCTCTCATCCAAAAACCGTCGGTCCCCGGCAAAAACCCCAGCCGCTGCCGCCGAGTCGTAGATCGAGCCACGACGCATCCCGTGGAGGAATCTGGATCGATCCGTACCATCTTCGTTTCTCTCCATAAAAATTGACATCATCGCCCACCAATTCCAGATTAGATACAAACATAAAATATCATTGAAGAATCAAATGAGTAATTGCTAGTTTCACGATTGATTGATATAAACAGTTGAAAATGGTGATAGAGAAAATGAAGCTTATCCAAGCAGAGCAACAATCACAAAATTATTTGTTCACTCTATATAACTTATTTATTGTTTCTGATATTAAAAAAAAAATGGAGATATTTTCTTGGTTTCTGTCAAGGTTTGTCGATAACATACTAGGTTTTGTGCTATTGCTATGACGTTTCCACTGTTGCCACTACGACGGTCTCCTCCGCTACTCCGGCGGCCTCACACATTATCTCTCTGTTAATCGCTCCATTTCTGTCTCAGGTAACCAAATCCCTAAATTAATCTTTGTGCAATTTATTGTGTTGCTATAGATTTGGAGAACTGATTTGTTTGTAGTGCTCATTGATTTTGATTACAGATCTCATGGTAAAGATGGTGGAGTTCTGTGGATATTCGGTGGTTTTGAGGTGCCAATTGCCGGATTGCAGATCTGATTTTTATTTAAAACAATTTTTTTAAAGGCTTGTTTTGCAGATCTCATGGGCGTGAAGGGTGATGTGGAAAGATGACGTGGATGTAAAGCTGACATGGAAGGGTAATGTGGCGTTGTAGCTGACATGGAGGTAAGTGACCTGCAATAACAGGTCATTTGGACCAAATAATAAAAAAGAACAAGTACAAATGTCAAATCTATAGTAAAAATTACTCGAGGGTCATTTCAATAATTTGAACAAGTACAGGGGGTGTGGCTACAATTTACCCATACTTTATTTTATAAGTTTTGAAAAGCGGGAATAGATTCCTCGATCACCCAAATATAATATTTTTACTATATTCAAGTTTTTGTTTATATAAAACAGTTAATAATAGTGTCGCAGTTGGCTACATAAGAAAAAAATGTTTGCATTCGATCGATTCTTACTTAACACATTTTTGGGAGGAGTGATGAGTTTTAACTGTGTGACTTATCTCGGGTAAAGAATAACATGAGTATGTTAAAACGGTATAAAAAATATGTCACCCGCGAGTTTAGGCTCAGGAGGCTCATGGTTTAGACAGGAGAAAAAAAACGTTATATTCAAAATGATGTATACATTTTCAGCAAAATTAAACCCAGAGATCTGCATGGTCAACTGGGCAGCTTGAAGTTGAGCCGTCTAAGCCAAACCGAGTGTAGCACCATGTGCATCACATCAAACGGCTTCGCCGGACGGTTCATCACAAAATGCCTCTTCACTCTCCTCACATTGCTCTGCAATCTCAGGTACTCCGCCTCCGGCACCGCCTTCAAGATCGTCTTGATCTCCGGTATCCTCGCCACCGGAATGTGTATCGAAAACTTGTTCCAGTCCAGAGCGTCACTGAACGGTAACGAGTAGTTGTCGGAAATCAAAACCGGGACGCAGCCGGCGTAAATAGCTTCGGTGACTCTAGGACTAGCCACCTCGAAGCCGCTGGGACACAAGCAAAACCTGCTCTTGCCCATGAATTCGGTGTAGTTTAGGCCCTTGGGCAGGCGCTGGTGGACCAGGACCTCGTTGGCCTTGTCCTTCCAGTGCCCCAGCAGGACTTTACGGATGTAGCCGTGTGGTGCGCCGGCGAAGAAGGCCAGGACCGAGCGCTTACTCACCGGTTGGCTAAGGTCTGGAGGACCGAGCGTCCCACGGGTTAGTTTTATTTCAGGCAACGCCACATCTCTCCCGGGACGGAAGCCTTCCGAGGTATTCGCATTGCATAGGACCCGTATCAAGTTCTTGAACAGCTCAGGATTCACATCAGATACCTCTGGTGCCTGAAAACACACAAAAGTTATGTACAAACATTAATTGATGATGTGACATTGTTTTATTGGTCATGATTTTGACTGACATTATTTATATATATATATATATGTATATACCCAGTCATGGCAAGAAACCATGAAATGGTCGGCGCCGGCGCTTCTGTTCCAGTAGGGGTGTTTATTGGCGACGACGCCGACATAGTCCAAGGCGATGCGGTGGAGGCGGTCCCGCAGGTAGTCCTTTTTGCTGAGTTTATATCCGTAGACGAAGTGAATAACGTTAGCCACGCTGAACGGCATGAAAAAAACGTGCGCATCTTCCGGACGGGCGGCGCTGAAAGGGCTATTACCCATATCCAGCTCGTCGATCACTTGCCCTTCTATTGCATATATGTCATTCACTGGCCCGAGATGCACTATAGGTTTTTCACCTTCCCGGTAGGTCCATACCTTAAATCTCTTCACCATCTCGATGTGACTCCTAATCATTTTCAACATTAAAAACACGTCAACCCAAATTTACCAAGAGTCACATAGTCTAAATGTTAACTCATACGATGACATAGCTTTACAGATGCACTCGCAACATGTATAACTGAGTCTCAACAACTAAAAATTAGGCTGAAATTCTTCAGCAACACGAAAACAAAAGTTCTTTATAGAATACTTACTGGTGAAAAGCATATGGATTTCTATAAATGGAGCCTCTAGGGATGAAGAGCTCTTTCTTGTCCGAAATATAAGTACGCAATCGAACTGCTCGGCGAATCCTAGCTCGGGCTCGGGCTAAATCATCTTCAATCCTCTCCAAACTAGTCTTCAACTTCTGCAATTTAGAAAGAAGAAAAAAAATGAAAAATAAGTAAATGACTAAATTTGAAGCAATGAATCACAAGTTAATGATATGGCTTTACTTTAATGGTGGTGTTAGTAGTAGCAACAGTAGGGTTGTTCATGTTTTTGTGATGATCAGTGACATTAGTGCTTTTGTACAAAGAGGAATATGCAAGATCAGGTCCATGATCAAGAAAAATTTGTGGGGAAGGTGATGAGGCTGTGTGATAGGTGGTGTAGTTTCTGAGATTCATGAAAGAGATCATAGAAGTGGAGAGTAGGGTTAGATGGTGGTTTTGGTCGTTTAACTTCAAAGGGTCGATGAGGAAGAAGACGAGGAACACAAGAAGGAAAGCTGGGAGGAGCAAAAATGGTGTGTGGATGCTGAAATCTGCCATGGCTGGCTCTGAAAACTGGTTCTTGAAAATGTAGTTTTTATGATCTTATATTCATTTTCAGGTGTGAGAGTCAGGTACAAGAGAAAGAGAACAAGTTGAAAAGTTACGTTTTGACAACTTTCATTTTGAGTATTCAATTGATTTTCCTAGTCTTTTGACCTTTGATCTTCTGTATTTTTTTATCAATATTTTGACCTTAATTGCTGTTCTTTAATTATCTCACGTGGATACATAACAAAAACTCTGCATTGGAAGCAACTTGGTGAAAAAATTACATTATAGAAGGTACAAATTTTAAGTTGGTGCCCGAATTTCCGTGCTTCGATTTGGTCTTCAAATAGTCTATGAACTTTTGGTGTTTCGATCAAACTTTTTTTTTTTTTTTTTTTTGAAACTTCGATCAAACTTTTATATCAGAGTAATGGAAATTCACATGTAATTGCCCTAATTTAGAGTAACGTAGTGAAGCATGTGCTATTGGGTATTGACTAAACTATATATCAAACTTTTATATATATACATTTCTTGATTTAATTAGTGCTATGCATCTTTATAAGTAACCTATAAAATTTTTTGGCCTCGATGCTTTCTTGGATCACAAAAAATCTTGAACCTGCTGCAGCCTTTTGATTGCAATGCAAGTCAAGTTTCATAAAAGTCCATACATACGGTTGAATATATATGTATATCTATTTTTCGACATTATCTCTCTCAGTTCCAACACGAAGCACTGACTCTCGAAAATACAGTTATTTACACAAAGTAATATCTTTGTCGAGAAGCAAAGGCGCAGTAATGGAATACTGATGATCTCAAAGGACCCTTCGGTGATCAAGTAGTGTCAGAGATCGGGTACAACAAGAATATTGTTTTGAAGAAGTTGGAGATTTATGACAAACATAAAAGACTGGCAGATAGACAATTTCTCCAAGAATTTGAAGGCATTGCACTAAGTTACTAACCCTTGAGGATTCCAGATTCCTGCAGAGCAACTCTGATATCGGAGGAGCTGCAATCTTCAGTGGTCTGAACAATGTTAGGGCCGTCAAATGGCACTACATCCGAAAGAGGGTAGTTTCTGTTGGCATGGAGTTGATTACTCGAGCTGCTACAAACTCCCTTCAGTATTATAGTTTTGTGTGCCCCACTCAGCAATCCTTCGTAGTCAGTGTCTCCGCATTCTCCAACAAAAACCACCATTTTTGACAAGTCTACGCCCCACCGAACATAAAGATACCTGACAAGCATTTGGTTAGATCATCATTTTTGGTAAAGTTTGTGAATACAGTCTATCGGGCAAAGGTTAATAGGATGGAGAAAACTAAGGATTTAATTCAACGACATTTTTGTTTCTGATTGAATCATTAAAAGGAGTTTAAAATGATAGCGGCACATCTCTACTCTCCCAATATGGCTAGTTACAATCAGAACAAGAAACTGATTCTGTCACATTGTATGGGAGTTAACCAAACACCCTGGTCAATTGATTTAGATAAATAACTATCTATAACCAAGTGAGCATAAAAGTAACTAATTTACTGTTAAGATATCTACTGATGTACAACCATAGATCTGATTTGCAAAGGCACCAAGTCAACTTATGGGGTTTAACTAACACAAAAGTTACGGAATGGGCAAGATAAAAAACAGTGAGGCCAACAGATAGTTTATCTTGCCCAACTCATAAGACTGTAAGAGACACCAAAAGAAACACACCTTAGGGCTTGGTAACGAGATGCTGACACTGGAATTACATTCACCCTGGCCCCATTTTGACAATAAATAGCATGGCAACGAAGAGCGTGAAATCTCATTAACTTCTGTAGCTCCTTCACTGGAGGAATCTGCAAGTCAAAATAATGAGAAATAAATTAATTTTCAATTTCATTATTTAAACCCAACTAAACTATATACCCTCATATGTGAGAATCAAGAATCTATAACTGATAAATGCTCGATCAGACTGTCCCAAAATTTAAGGAAGACATTATGTGTATGTATAATGTTTATATACCAGCTCTTTCAAAAGAAATTTGGTCAGAGTTAGAAAAAAATTACCACTCCTGACTTTTCCACTTTAAAGGCATAACAGTAGTCAGTTGAAAGTTGTTCGGCTACACTAACAATCTTCTCGTCATTCCCAGACTTTTTATCTGTAATTGAAGATGCCCACCGAACCAAAGTCTTCCTCAACCCCTCTCCCCCCCAACGGTATTCGATGTGGGAGTGGTAATAAAAGTCAACCACAAAGGCCTTATCCTCTGGATTAAGGGATGGATAGTAGAGATCACTGCCACTGTTACAGATAAAAGCATCAAAATCACTAGGGCTCAAACCTCCAGAAACCAAAAATGAACGTATCTCGGATATGGTCAAGGATGTTGACAATATGAACCCTATAGAGCCTTCAGTTCTCTCCTTCTCCACAGCCTCGAAAATCTTTCTGATGTTCTCAAGAAGATCGGTAGTGCTATCACAATCTACAGCAATGACAAGAATATGTTTCCTCCTCCTGACTGGCGGAAACTTACCAGAGGTATGCAGGTCTGTTTTCTCTGTCAATCCAGACTTCCGTGAATCCTTTATCATGCCCTTTGACCAAGCCAAAACAGTACTTTCCAGTTTATTCTTTTTATCAGAGGCATTTTCTTCAGATGTTGAAGAACCATACTTCCCACCAGCTTCATTCTTATCTCCATCCATTGAAAATTTTAGGTTTAAGGATATATCTTGTATATCTCTCAAAGAATCTCCTGGTGATTCTGACTCTTCACTGTCATTTCCATCATCATTTCTTTGCCATTGTGGATGTCTCGGTTTACAACTGGCTATTCGAGATAGGTATGTCTTGCAATGCTCTGGCCATGAATATAGGTGAATATTCTTTAAGCCATTCTGGCGACATTTTGACCAAAGGTGCTTGTCTGCAACAAGCTTCAGAAGAGCATCTGCAATTGATTGCTGATCATGAGGATCAATAAGAAGACCGTTGTCAAGTACCTGTACAAAAATAAAATATAATAAATAAAAAATCCAATTAGCCAAGACTAACTGGAAGAGGTTAGTCCATAAAATCCTTTCATCCAAAGTATTATGAATAGGCATACCCGATGTATATCAACAGGGCCTCCATTTTTTGTGGCAACCATAGGTAGACCATAAGCCGCCGCCTGTTGAAAAGAAAAAAACAGAACGTTGTTTAGAACTAAAATTTAACTAAATTTAACTTTGAGAATTAAAGTTACGGCACCTCAATTAAAGTAAGGCCAAATGGCTCGATGAAAGCGGGATTTATGAAAACACCCTGCAATAAAGGGAGCAGAATCAGATATCTAAAAGCAATTACAGCAGATACAATAAATATGGAGGAAAAAAAAAAGAAAAAGAAAAAAAAAAGAGCAGAGAGAGAGAGAGAATAGGTGGTCTACAGTATCAGAACCAAATTCTTCAATCCTTAGATGGATAGTTATATACTAGTTGCATACCACCACAGTCACATACCTTATCATAATACTATTAATACATAATAAAAGGGAATACTATGTAAGCTTCACATTACTATGGACTGACAAGAGTAATAATACTTCCAGTGTAATGACACTTGCCAGATAGTCATGATTTTCATAATAAACTGATACAAACTACAACACCACAAACATTTTTATAAAAAATAAAAAATATTTCAAAACTAAATGTTAGGGCTCTGATGGCATATTAGAAGGACAATTGATTGGTTATTTTCCTAGCTCAAATTATCAAATGGCATATAACTTTAATCTAATCTATCAATTAGTAGAGTACCTTTGTCTTTGCTGCTAGACGATATATATCAGGAACATCAGACTGCTTATGGTGTTTGGGGTATGCCACTTGACCATACAGATCATACTTGTCAATAAGCTTAATTACTGAAAGAAGAACGCTAGCATTTGTGCTTGACATTTCATCAATCCCATCGCGGTTACCCATAATAAGAGTCTGCAAAATATATTAAATGAAAGAAACCACTTAAAGGGCCAGATTGAATAACCTTAAAACAAAATAAGGTCAGTTGATCTGCACATCCAAATTCACCAAACAAGGGTCATTTGCTGTTTAAACTTACAAGGTTAGCAAGTTCTCTTAATGGACGGCATTCTCCGAATGCTTTTACCAAAGTTGTGATATTCTTCTTGGGATCTGGCCTAGCAAGAGCAAGTATCATAGGCTTCCGTGGGTTGGTGAAGAAGCGCATTATCTGCAGATTACAAGTAGAGGATTAATGTCAGCTCCAAATTCGCACTGCAAGTTTGAATAATGAGTGTAAATATAATCTTCACCCGAAACATAAAGTTTTCAACTATTGGACAACGGCTATCAATCTGGAATGCATTGAAACAACACATAGTAGAGAAAAAGTTGCAACCTCAGACCAAATATGAGGATCTGGAGAAGCATTATGATCCTCATTTCCTTCTGCTTCACCGTCCATATCACCATCATGTGGAACAATATGATGGAACTCCATTCCAGGAGGAATTATCTGCAAAATGTTAAAGCATCAGATGATGAAGTTAATGAGATAATCTTAAATATCAACTAATTACTAATAAGAACCCTTTTTTTTATCTAATGTAATAAGCAGCAACCAACCACCCAGCTCCAGCATATCTACTTGATAGCTATAAGAAATGTCCAATACTTACAACCATGCGAGGCATGAACCTTCCATAACAGCTGACATTTCGCCTGATTCTTGCTCGTAATTTACGCTCCAGTATTGGATCAAAACCATCATACAGACGCCATTGCTCCTCTATTTCCTGTCTGGTACTAGTTATCACTATTTCAGATGAATCAAGGGATTTCTCCTCGGCTTCAATCCGGCGCATTATCTTGTATGTCGTGTTTATTTCATCCCTTGATTGTCGGCCTTGTTTCAAAAGTTGTTCCAATTTATCTCGCCCCAGTGAATGTCCAGTAAAAAGCATTGGCACATTCAAAGCACCAGATAGAAGGGCAGCAGAATCGCCTGCATCTGCATAATGTCCATGGATGGCAACAGGCCAGACTGGTCGTCCGCCACCAATTTGCTCGCCCAGAACTTTGGACATCTGTATAATGTGAGTAAGTGCGCCATCAACAAATTCAGGGATGTGAGGCCACAACAGTTCTTTTGGAACATATTTATCTTTTGGTCCAAAAGGTATACGGACAATATAAGAACCACTGCTTTCCCCGGTCTCTTCCTCGAAACCTTCTGAGTTAAATGGAGTCAGCATTTCTGTTGGTTCACCATAACTCCAATCCACGTCTGGTGATGAGACTTGTCTGGTCAGCAAATCCACCCGATACACTCCTGGCATTGAGCCCAAAGCTCTTGCAAGTTCCACAACGTACTTAACCTGAATAATAACAAGAACCCAAGACTCTTAAGGTCACTATAAGAAAGTAGACAAAAGTTCGTACATTTTCATGATCAACGTATAAATGGCCAAAAGTTGGGCGCTACATCACAAGATTAATGTCAAATATAAAGTCCACAACTTAAGTTTACCTGTCCACCAGTATCAGAATCACGACCAAGCTCCATATTTTCACCCCGTATCAGACCATGTAAGCTGCAAGGATACTAACTGAACATTAGGAAATAGGTATAAGCAAAATGTCATCAGGACATGCTTTTTGCCTTACAAGTTACCGTTCAGCAGAAAAGATGTTTAGAAAATGTAAAGATGCTTCCCTCAAGTCTTAGAAACACAGATCTACAGACCATGACTTACTGAAATGCTATGTAGCACGAATACTACAGTTATTTTTCAAAAATCCTAGGTACAATTGTGTAGGGGCACTTACAATCAAAATATATTAAATAACATTAACAATATATTGAAAACAAGAAAATATGTCTGTTAAAACTTTAAAGATTTTTTTTTTTGTTGTTGATATAAAGCGAAAGAGGATAAGAAGCAAGACTTTCAAAAAAACAACCCCAATTGTTTTCACAGATCTCTATTGTTATGTTCAAAAAGCAGAGCAATGTAGCTCAGTTCATGCCTTATCAATACAATGTACAGCTTTTTTCCCTTCTGTTGACTAGCCCATGTCTCCATAGCATCAACAGAATTGATTCTTGGCAGTCTCCCTCTATTGCTGTCACCATGGGCTGAAATGTCACTGACTGTATCCCCTTTCTCTCCCTCTGATAAGTCTTCAGACATATCAGCAGTTGCTTCTCTACGGCCTCTTTCACGTTCAAGGCGGCGTTTAGCCACCCTCTGGGCTTCTTCCCCCTCAAGCTACATACAGAAAGATGGTAATAAACAATCTGCAGATTATCCATAGAACTCTTAAAAGTTAAAGCACATACCAAAACATGATGCCTCATCCTAACGATTCAATTATTCACACACAGCTTAATTAGTATTTGTAAAATAAACATTTGTAACAAACGATGCAACCTTTGACACTGCTCATCTACTTTCCAAATAACAGATATTTACATCCAAACGATGGCCTATCAAAAGAATATATCCAAACGATGACTTAAGTGTAAATAGTTATGAAGAACAAATATCGCCAAGTATATAAAAAAACAAATTGCAAAATGATACATTGGCTTAAATTTGAATTCCAGAAAAATCACAGCAAATCAAAGGGGATGTTTGGGATTCCAATTGAAGTTGCGGTGCACAGCCCAGTTTTTTATCAGCCATAATTTACATACAATTTCTTTTTCATCGTCCAGTACAGCCATTTCAATTTCGTCCTACATCACTCAGTTGCTAGCAAAATTGTATTCAAATTTTGAAATCCAAATTCCATTTCACAACAATTGAAAAACATAAACTGGCAACTCATTCAGCTAGTTACTGCTCGAAATCACCGTAACCAGAAATTCCTACACAGGCAAACACTAAATTTACAGTGAGGGATCAAACGGTTCACAATCCAAATCAAAACTGAAACCGAGGGAGAGAGAGAGAGATTGGTAACCTGCTTCTTCTGGCGAGCCAAGTTCCAAATCCTCCAACACATATTCTCCAATCTGGTGTTCCTCTCCTGCGGGCTCCTAGGGGCCGCAGCCGGCAAAATTCAGGACAAGCACCGGCAGCGATCGAATCAACGAGCAACATGCAATGGTAAAGGATCATGATTAAGCACAAGTGGAGCACAGAGAGAGTACCTTGACCCAGGAGCGGTGGAGATCGGTTTCATCGAAGCCGGTGATAACTTCCTCGACGAAGTAGCGGGTGGGACTGAAATGGCCTCTCTCCCTGAGCAGCAAAGACGACTTGACGTCGTCGAGCGCTGGTCCCACATCCAGAATCGCCTCCAAATAGCTGTTCCCCCAGTCGTTCCCCGCCATTGAAGCTGCTCTGCTCTACTATTGCTTTCAACTTCTTTCTGGGTAAATTTTGGTAGAGAATGTTCCAGAGATGATAAGAGAGAGCACAGGCAAGAGACTAGAGAGCCGTGAATGTCGGGAGAGGGTGAGAGAGAGGAAAATGGAGGCTATTGTTTAGTATCAGTATGTACAAATGTTTCGTGCCTTAAAGCGGTTAACATTTTTGGCTGTTTGGGTCTTCAACATCTTTACGCTACTTTTCTCAACAACAAAAAAACATCTTCACGCTACTCTCTCTTTGTTGCTCGTACTCTCGGTCCGTTAAATTTGTCGTGTGTTGCGCATATGTATCATACATGTACTAATAATAAATGAAACAAATATAATTTTTTTACTGTTTTTAAATTTCATTTATTAGTATGCATTTTATAATTTAAAAAAAAATTATATAATACATCAAATGCATTGTCGTTTCTTTTATATGTTATCTAATGTGGGAGCAAGTATTAAGACGTGTGGAGAGTTTCTTGAAACAAATGATGAATAACTTATGTAGCTTGTTAAACCAGCCTAAAGTGTTCCTTTGTAGGGTTGGTCTGCAAGATTTGCATTTTATGGCGGCGGTTGTTCGGTATTGAATGTTCATATGGTAGATGAAGTCATTCAAATGGTGCTTTCAGGTCTTTATTTGTCTTGGTCTATAAATGTCCCATGAGAACGATGACATCTCCTCTAGCTTGGGGTTTCGGTTACTCTCGGTAGTCTACTTTTTAATATTCATTCTCATCATTTTCGATTTCTAGTTCGGCGGTAACTCCTCAAGCATGCATGGAGTTTATTGCGCTCTCTTCAACTTGGGGCTTGGATGATAGGTCCTTCTTGCATTTATCGATCATCCTTAGAGCCATCGAATTTGGCCAAATTCTACTCAATTTGTCCAGATTTTTCAATTTATTCTACCCTAGTAGGTCGGGGAACAGTTTTATTTCTATTTTGGGTGGGACGATGGTTTGTCACTTGGCGCTTTTCTTGGGAAACTCTGAAGCCTCAACTTTCTTATTTGGATTTCGGGTCTTGGTCGTGTTTTTTTCTTTCTAATTTTGTGATCTTTCGTATCTAATTCTTGTCAAATTCGTACTTTATAAATTATTCTGACCGTCAAATTTTATCCTTTTGCCATCTTGAGTATCTATGGTTCTCGAAGTGGAAACACTTATACTCATTGAGGTGCGGTATTTTATTAGTTGAAGAATTTCAATTAGACTAGTATTGATACAGTTTGATTATGTGACCATCTCCACAAATCGTGATTACCATTTAATCTAATTTAGCGTAATTTCATAAATACACCCCTACGGCTATGGTCTACACTTTTGACATTTTGAAGTACCGATCATGACGCACTTTTTAGTGGTCCCTACCAGAAAATAAATAGCGCTTTTGGCCAAGATGGATTGTAAAGTGTGTTTCGTACACGTGTCCCAATCAGATTTAATTACCAGTACCGTTGTCGTCAGAGATGGAAACAC
The DNA here is from genome assembly GCA_036897465.1 of Pelargonium australe. Classification (NCBI taxonomy): domain Eukaryota; kingdom Viridiplantae; phylum Streptophyta; class Magnoliopsida; order Geraniales; family Geraniaceae; genus Pelargonium; species Pelargonium australe. The sequence goes on along the minus strand of JAYMTH010001714.1, from coordinate 1,465 downwards.
GTGTCACCAGTATGTGTAGTTTATGATGGCTGGTCTGGACATGGATTCGCGTTAAATTAATACTACATACAATTATGTGTCCATCAATTTGTATTATTTTTAAAAAAAAACTCTTACTCAAATCCTTTGAACCTGCTGCAATAATTCACATAATAAGGTTTTAAGGTACCATAATTTATTATTATATAAATTAATCATCAAATAGTAGCAATATTATTTGAGCAAAGGAAACAAACAAACACCATAAGCAGTTCCAAATTTAAATGAATCTCATACGACAAATTACAAAAGAATCTTTCTTGTTTTGCATGTAATTAAAAAATGCTAATGCCTTACACTTGGAACAATATGAGCTGGGCCATCGACAAGACACACTACACATTTTAACATTTGTGAATATAAATAAATAAATAAATAAATATGATAAGACTTTCCATGGAAATGTCCAGAATCATCTAAAAATCAATAATGGTTCTGTAAATAGAACTCTACGAGTGAAGGGTCAACTGCACTTTGGCTGTCGGCCTCTAAACTATATACATGGAATTGAATTGATAAAAAAACAAAACAAATGTTTAATCGACACGTGGCATTCATCACATGAATTTCAATTATTTGGTCTACTAGTCACAACTACATATGTTGTTTACATATTTTATTAATTGGACCGAATCTTCATTAAACAAACCAATCAACAAAATACTTAGCCATATAAGCAATTTATTTTCAATAATTAAAGGAATATATTGGTGAGTCATTGACGTGTACAATCGAGATTGGGAGTCCTTGTGGAGAGTAGTGGAAACAGAATTAATTTGTTGTACTGTACAACTTCTGTATGATATTGACGTGAAAGTGACAAAAATGGATCCAGGAGGAAAATGTGGGTTGGATCTTTACTATATGGGCCTTTAAGCCCAATAGAGGATATTCATTTAGGCCCAGATAGGTTAAACAGAGCTTGGCCCATGAAACAAAGAAGACAAAACCAATATGCTTTTGGTGACAATTATTGACTCAGGGCCCCACCATATAATTCATCACTGATGACGTCATTCTAATATCATCATCATTCTTCTTCATTCACTGAACCTTCAATTATTAACCAAAATTCTTATGATTATATAATAACTTAAATTGTCACAACAAAACAACCTATTTCAAGAACAAAGGTTGTCAATTATACATATGTAGGAAAACATCTACGTAATTAATTTATTTTTTTATCGAAAAGAATTGGTGATATTCCATAAAAAATAAGTACAATAGGGTGATAAAGAGAAGAATAAACAAAACGATAACAATGCGCATGAAGGGAAAATAAAAAACCTAAACGACTAATCCAAACTAAAAAAACTTCTCCCTAAAATACCCTATTAACCTAGAATCTTTCAAAAGTAAAAATCTCCTTGATTGAAGACTGGGCCTCGGCACAACCTATCCCCGACAAGACTCGGAGTGAAAA
>JAYMTH010001713.1:0-14159 GCA_036897465.1 Pelargonium australe | reverse complement strand
TATTCGTTTTTTTTTTTTTTAATATTTCATCTGTCTTGACATAAGTGCTATTAATGATTCGGATCCATACATTATAAGAATAAAATAGAAAAATACTCATTTTGGACATAAGTGAATATATTTTCACATGTCGGAACCCTAAAAAACTTGTGCATAGTAGAATCAAAGCTTTCATTTCCATTAAAATATTTTAATACCAAAAACAAACTAGAAGAGATGAACCAAAATTTATTTAAATTGTTAAGAGGATTTCAATTTGAATATACTTATATTCGAGTGTAATATCAAATCGTTAATTAGTATTTATAAGTGATAGTTTAAGCTCAGCTCTTGTTGAAGTTGACTTTTTGACTGACCGGTCATGCTGGTTGCTTGATAGTTGCTGTGCTTGTTGCCAAAACATTAATTTATTTATTTCCGCTCATGCTCTGTCCTTCACATTCGCATCGACAAAGAGCCAATATCAATCCATTTCAACTCATACTTGTCCTAATCTACAGTACACTCCAATCGCATCTCCCAGATCATCTGCAACTCCACCACCAACAACAAAGAACATGTTTTTCATTGGAAAAAGCAACTTCCCACTGCTCCAACCTCGTTTCTAGTCGAGAATCCGAGGTTTTCGGAGGTGGGTTTTGAAGGGTTCGAGGAAAGATATGGAGGGTGAGGACAGGATTGAAGAGTGCAGCGCCAGATTGGGCGAGGGCAACAGGTGGGTTGATGGGAGCGAAGTTGGTTCAGAGACACCTCCATGGTCTCTGTTTGATGAGTCCGGAGAAGGGTTCGGTTCCATGAGGCGTAGGCTTGTGAAGAAGCCCAAGAGGGTTGATTCTTTTGATGTGGAGGCCATGGAGATTGCTTCTGCTTATGGCCACTTTTCCAAGGTAATGTAGTTGGTTATTGAAAGTTTGAATCTTTTGGGTGTTTTCAGGAAACCCATCTGCCCATTACTTGAATCTTATGTGGTTTTGTGATCTTTTATTGATGCCAGTAGTTGAGTCTTGGACTTTGTGAATTTGGGGTGAATTTTGAGGAGTAATTGGAGAAACTAAGTGGAATAATGCTTGTAATTGGGTCAAACTTAGCCATGTTTAAGATGTTCTTAGTTGTAAATGAACCTCTGATTTTGTATGCAAGCTAGATATGTGACTTGCCCCATTACCATCCAGTGACGCCCAAGGTTGAGATTGTGTCATGAAGCAGTGCCTGATTCAAACTTTAGAGGGGCAGAAATGGCAAGTTTGTGTTTAAGAAACATGTAAAATGCTACTATTTGCTTAAACATGGGATGCTTGTCTGAAAAACTTTTCGAAAGTTTCCTGGAACATGAGGCAGTGTAAATGTATAGAGAAGGGTAGTCATTCCATCTTAGCTTAGCCAGTTTATAGAGTTCATTACTTTTATAAATAAAAAATCAGAAAAGGGAGAGTAGATGCTCAATTTGAGATGGAGTGAGTACCAGCATACTATGATGGCAACACTTTCATGCAGCCAACTAATATATCCCGATTATTAATGAGATAGTTCATATGTGAGCAAATGTACTATCACTCAGCTTGCTGTAGCTTATTACTTCAATAAATCCAGGATGTTTCAGTTTGGCGCACTCTTGGTTTAGCATTTCAAACACTTGGTGTGGTTTATGGTGACTTGGGGACAAGCCCTTTATATGTCTTTGCCGACGTGTTCAGCAAGGTGCCCATTAAGTCTGAGGTTGATGTCTTGGGTGCTTTATCACTTGTGATGTACACAATTGCTCTTATTCCTCTAGCAAAATATGTTTTTGTTGTGCTCAGAGCCAATGATAATGGGGAAGGTAAGATTTCTGACATCTATATGCTTTATTGCTTTGTTTGACAGCCAAATGATAGATTTGCACTTGATAATGAATTTGCAATGCCTATTGCAGGAGGAACCTTTGCTCTGTACTCACTGATTTGCAGGTATGCTAAGGTTAATCTGCTGCCAAATCGTCAGCCAGCTGATGAACACATCTCCAGTTTCAAGCTTAAACTGCCTACTCCAGAGTTGGAAAGAGCATTAAACATAAAGGAGACTTTGGAAGGAAAATCATCCTTGAAAACTCTTCTGCTGCTGTTGGTTCTGATGGGAACTTCTATGATTATTGGAGATGGTATATTAACCCCAGCAATATCAGGTAAGTAAGACGCATAACATCTGATGGGAACTTCTATGATTACACTTATGCATATGCTATTTTCTTGTTGCAGTGATATCCGCTGTTAGTGGTCTGAAAGGAGAAATAAAAGGAATCAGCACAAGTGAGTATCTACCTTTTCTTTTCTTTTCTTTTTTCTTTTTTTGAACTCATTTGGCTGTCAAGGCAATTTGATGTGAAAGGCAATTTCAAATTAGTTTGTTGTTAATCAACCTTATACTATATAATTGATCTATAAACTTAATATCCTAATTCATTTGATGCAACTTTAGCTTCTTCTTTTTCTCTTATGAAGAAATGCCACAGGCAACCAATGAAAATAGTTTCTCTGGATGGTCTATAATCTAGTCGGTTTTGTTTACAGATGCTGTGGTTATCATTTCAATTACAATCCTTGTGGGAATATTCAGCATACAGCGATTCGGGACTAGCAAAGTGGGTTTCATGTTTTCTCCCATACTTGCGGTCTGGTTCTTCTCCCTGGGATCCATTGGAATTTACAACGTAGCTACTCATGATATTACTGTCCTAAAGGCATTCAATCCAGTTTATATTTATTTATTCTTCAAGAGGAACACTAGCAATGCATGGTCAGCTCTTGGTGGTTGTGTTCTGTGCATTACAGGTACATTTTGCGTTTGAGCGCTTCTAATTCATTTCTTTTCAATATGAAGATGGCTTCCAATTACCCCATTTCACTTAACTCCGAGACTTCATCAAATTGATTATTTCAAGTTTCAACTGTATGTTTTACAATGCAAGTTTAGATTCACTTGATGATTTCATATTGCTTTGAATGACTTTTCTGTGTAAGATAGCATATCAGACTAAAGAATTGCATAAGTTATCTCTGACTTTGAAGTCATTGCTAACACATTTATGAAAAAGTGAGGCGAGATTTGTCATGTCACATCGTTGAAGCATCACAGTAGTTGGTTTAACTTAAACTATATAATTGTCCCATGTTAAGCCCCACCTCTTCAATAGCTGTCTATGATAATCTATGGGCTTGTATGTAAGTTGTTACTTCTTGATACTAATTGGCACCTACTTACATACTTTGGCACCCTAGGGTGTTGGTGAAAGAGAAAAAAGCTTGTGTGTTCCAGCTTATCCTCAATTAGGAATTTGCTTGTGCTTGAAGTTATCTAAATCTTTTTATTAACCACAGTTTGTTAATCATCGAGGCTTAAGAACAGAGCTTGATACCTGTCAGAACAAAAAAAAACACATGCTTCTGTTTCTCCCTTTCTGATGTGTACTATAGAATCATAGAAATGATAAATGACGTACTTGCATTATATATACCATTGCAGGAGCTGAAGCAATGTTTGCAGATCTAGGGCACTTCTCTGTGCGAGCTATACAAGTTAGTTTCCATGTTTATTAAAAAAAATTTATCCACTTGGTATATAATTTACCTTCACATAAAACCTCCCATGGTTAATTATTCTTCTCGAACAGGTTGCTTTCACTTGTGTGGTGTTCCCTTGTCTTCTGTTAGCTTACATGGGCCAAGCTGCGTATTTAGTGAAACACCCTGATTCTGCAGGAAGAATATTTTATGATTCTGTACCAGGTGAAAATTTGTGAACATTATGACTGATTATTACGCCGTCCACTTTACGTGGAAATATATTTATCTAAAGATGCTCATATTTTTGCTGTCAATTTCTGATTCAAAAACAAGCAGAGAGTCTTTTCTGGCCAGTCTTTGCAATAGCCACCCTTGCTGCCATGATTGCCAGCCAATCTATGATATCTGCTACATTTTCATGCGTGAAGCAATCTATGGCTCTTGGATGCTTCCCAAGGATGAAAATAGTACATACCTCGAGGAAGTTGATGGGTCAAATTTACATCCCGGCTATCAATTGGTTTTTAATGATCATGTCCATATTTGTTGTTGCAGTCTTCCAGAACACCATAGATATCGCCAATGCATATGGTAATATATCTTGTACCTTTTTCGTCATAGTGCTGTTTGTATTGCAGATTGCAAACTAATCCTATGACTTGCCATTTTCCTATGCACTTCAAAAATGTTGGTTCCAGGCATAGCTGAAGTTGGAGTGATGATTGTAAGTACCGCTTTGGTGACAATTGTGATGCTTCTAATCTGGCAGACCAACTTATTTCTCGCTCTGTGTTTCCCGCTTGTATTTGGATCAATTGAGCTCATTTACATGTCTGCGATTCTTTCAAAAATCAAAGAGGGTGGTTGGCTTCCTCTTGTCTTCGCTACTTGTTTCCTCTGCGTGATGTACATTTGGAACTATGGAAGTGTCTTGAAGTACCGGAGTGAAGTGAAGGGGAAGATATCCATGGATTTCATGCACGAACTTGGTTCCACTTTGGGTACAGTGAGAGTTCCGGGTATCGGGTTGCTTTACACTGAACTCGTCCAAGGCATTCCCTCAGTATTCGGGCAGTTCCTATTGAGCCTTCCAGCAGTCCACTCGACAGTAGTATTCGTATGCATCAAGTATGTACCGATCCCAGTGGTCCCCCAAGAGGAAAGGTTTCTGTTCAGAAGGGTTTGCCCGAAAGACTACCATATATTTCGCTGCGTCGCCAGATATGGGTACAAAGATATCAGGAAAGAAGATCACAGCGCGTTCGAGCAACTTCTGGCGGATAGCCTCGAGAAGTTCTTGCGAAGGGAAGCTGAAGAAATTGCGTTGGAAACAAATCTAAACGATTCTGAGTCTGATAGTTATTCAGTCGGGTCAGAAACTTCTGAATCACTGGAAAACGGGGGAGGTAGAGACGATCTCACAACTCCATTGATACATAATCAAAGAGGAAGCGAAATCGAACAGCTCCCGACACTACCATCAAGTGTGATGTCATCAGACGAAGACCCGAGTCTGGAGTACGAGCTTGCGGCTATCCGGGAAGCAATGGATTCAGGATTCACATATCTGATTGGACATGGAGATGTGAGGGCAAAGAAACACTCATTTTTTCTGAAGAAACTGGTAATAAACTACTTGTATTCATTCATGAGGAGGAATTGCAGAGCTAGTGCTGCAAATATAAGTGTGCCTCACATGAATGTTATACAAGTTGGAATGACATATATGGTGTAATGATTTTATATAGCTACACTGACCCAACACATTCATATCATAACATCAATGAAGAGTTTCAAGAAATTTCCATACTGACATTCATTCCTATCAGCTTCTTGCATTTTTTTTTCTGTTTATACCATGGGTTCCTTAGCGAGTCCGCACACTTGCGGTTTGCAGTTTTAAGTCGTTTTATCACACTCAGATCCTCATTCGAGATTTGTTCATAGTTAAACCCTTCATCCCTGAGCCATTTTTCTCTTCCATTGCAATTGTTTCCAAATGGGCCTAGTTATGGGCTGAATTGGCAAAAACTACCTGTAAGTGGGCTTTTTGGCCCATTTCTCATCTTTTCTAATTTTGATGCTCCTTTTAATGAACCGTCACTCAGCGCGTGGTTCAACAGATAGGGATCAATTCAACTCAATTTGAAGTTTCGGGTTTGAGTTCCAGATAATTGAACGATGACGGATTTGAGTGTAATATGACTTAAAAATGTTGATCATGATTGTTTCATCGAAGACCGGCTTTGATTACCTCATGGTTAACAGAACAAAAATATGAAAAGTCTCATTAGTATCTTATTCAAGCATTTGTGTGAAAGTACCTGTGAAGCTGAGACAGCAATTTTGATTTTGAAGCCACAACAGAAGCATATACCACTCTGATTCTTTCTGGATCCACTGACCCTACAAATAGCAACATTACTATCAACCGTTGTGGACTATTGTAAACTTTTATTTTACATATTTTTTTTTGGAGAAAATATATGAATAATTAACACATATGTTACATTAAAAAAATTATTACTAATAAATAATCTTTAAAATTGTGGGTTAAAGTAGTTATAAACGGTCATTTAACTATGCATGTTTATTACATTATTTTTTATCGGCAATAGGTACTTTTATTCAAGTAAAATAAATTACAAGAACAAGTACAATGGGCTCAAAGACCGTGATGAGCGTTTAATAGCTCAAGTGAAGTGAAAGATGATGTGATGAACCTAAGTAAAAATTGAGTACATAGAACTCCTAAAAACAAAAGTGAGGTTTCCAAGAGAAGTGATGCATGTGGGAAACATAATTAATTAAAGATGACTTGGAAAACTAAAAATTGGGGATTCCATGAAAGTGGGATGGAGAGTTGCTGCTTTGGGAAGAGGAAATGGTGCCCTGCAGGCCTGCACACTTCCTGATGCAGGCTTCGCAATGATCGAGGAGACGCGCGTGCCAAAGAGCTTTCCGGTGGTATTGGTCACCGGACCGGCGACGATGCCGCTGGTTGATGCTGCAAGATGATGTCGGAAAGGTAAACGCTGCAAGATGATGGAAACATGAGAGTTGATGATGTTGCTGAAAAACCGAAAGAGCTCAAAAGGTGATGGGTTGCATCGGTGATTTGAGGGATGACTCCGGCCGAGTAAAAACATGAAAATGAGGGGAGGGGAGACGAGATCCGGTGAAACAGTCAGTGATGTGAGAGACGCACCGTTGTTGGTGAAGCAATTTGTGATGTGAGAGAAGCGTGAGGCAGAAACGCACCGTCGCCGGAGCGTGATGGCAGTGACTTTCCAAAGTATAGAGAGTTTTGCCGGTAGTGATGAGGCAGATCCATTAATGACCGTGCCAGAACCGGTCACGGATAGGTGAAGGAGGCTAACGACTGGACTTCGCGGCGAACACGAGCAGCAGCAGCAACGAGCCACAGTCGATTGCTGTCGGGATTGAGCTGCTGCTCCACTCCTGAAGACTCACATGGTACACGTTGTTTCCAACTGCGTGGAAACATAAGGAGGTCGGAGAACAACGACAGACAGCTTTGTTGTGGTAGAATGCCAGTGATGGGTACAGGTTGCAGGCGACTGACGAATATCAGCTTGCTGTTGTGCTTGGCAGAGGTTTGAGTTCATGGTTGCTGCTGCTTGTTAGAGATGGTGGCAGAGCGAGAGATGAGCGTGGCGGTGAAATGGACGAAGCTGGCTGAAAATTTTCCGGAAAAAAAAATGGTTTTGGTGAGCTTTGTATTTGGGGTGACTGTTACCTTTGCATAGCAAGGTTTGTTGATATGAGGAAGGGGATATGGAAGAGGGTGAAGGGAAGAGGAGGGGGAGGAGGAAGGGCTCTCCGGCGGTCGAAGCCGCCAGAGAGGAAATGAGTCTGGTAGCTGTGGTTCTCGCTGGTAGGGAGAGAGAGAAGAGGAACAGTTCGGTAGATGTGTTTATTACATTATTAATCTTATAATTATTTTTAAGGGTTAAAGTTATCACTGATCTCCCAACTATAAGCTCATATCACAGTTGATCCCCCTACTATTTTTAAAATCACCAATCATACTCAAACTAATTTATCTCATTATCAGTGCCCAAAACTCATTTTTTGGAAGAAAAAAAACTTAACGGAAAGTTAAATGCCTATTAGTCACAACTCACATGGGAAGCACATGTCTATTAAATAATATAAAAAACTAGATTCAATCCCTATTGCTTCAACCTCCTGAAACAAAAAATAATAATAATAATAAATAAAACACATGTCTTTAATTAAGTCATTTTTCATTAATTGGTTTATTGTTTTATACTGGTAGAATGAAAAAAGAAAAAGAAAATGATGATAGACTTCAGTCGAAACTTTTCTTACTCATGGAAAAATCAAAGCAATGCAATTATAATACTTAGCATATGTCCACAACTAACAGTAGATCACAATGAAAATTGTTAGACCAAAAAGTTAGTCTCTTATATTTTTACTTCTCAACACCATACAAGACATATACATATACACACACAGTCCAACAACCAACATGACTCATTGCAAAGGATACTACCTATAATATAAAAAATTCATATGAACTTATAAAACTGAAAATGAAAGAAAATGGCATTACAACACAAATTCTAATGTATCATAAACTAAAACTACATAATACTGAAAAAATTCATCCATCAAAATTGAGAATAAAGTCAAAAGCATGCATGTCTATTCATCTTTCTCATTGTGTAATTGTAGAGAACTCAATAATATTGAAATTGGAATGACTCGATTTAATACGACTTTCAGCTTCTCCACTATTACGTCATTTTACTCCTCTGTTATCTTCGTTCGCACGCTCATTGTCATTGCGTCTTCCTTTGTCATGATTTTTTTTATTCTCTTCCTCTCTATTTTGCGTTGGATGCCTCCAAAAAATAGCACCACCTACATGTGTTGCTGCTGATGGATGCATCTTCCTCTGTCATAATTCAAATTTAACAAAATATTAATGAAGGCAAATTGAATTGATAAAAGATAATGATAATTACTTTTGTATATATTACGCTTTTATACCATTGCTTCTAATCTCTCCCTCGGTGTCAAGTGGATGTAGTCCACGCCATTATTTTGAGCTTGAGTCAATACCTATTAGAAGAATAAAAATTTAATAAATTTGATGTATACATTGCATCTGAAAATGGACTTTGGTTAACAAAAAATAAAAATAAAAATAGACTTTGATATAAGAAAACATATACCTGCTCATTAGTGGTAGAGATTGAAGTTTCAACATGAGCAGCTTGTTGTTCCATTTTTTTTTTTTTCCATTCTTCTTTCTTTTGCTTTAGTTGTGTTTCTTGCAGCTCTTAATGCAATTGCAATTCTGTCTTCATTTGGAATTTTAGTGCAAGTTCTTGAATTATGATTTTCACCTCCGCATTTTCCACATCTCATTATGGAACCAACTTTGCCAATCGCGTATGGATTTTTTTGGCTCATCAACACCTCTTCTCCTTTTTTTTGTTGGTCTTCCTGGCTGAATTTCAATAATTGGAGGCTCAACAACATCACCAGAAGCTAAAGGCCAATCTTCAGAACCAGTAATAGGATTTATTAACTCTTCATAACACCTCAAAAAAGTAGTCTTTGAGTAGTAGCTATCTACATACTTCTCACAAGGCTCTCTTGCATGCATAAGAGCAGCACAAGCATGAACACAAGGAATTCCGGTTTGTTGCCACTTATTGCAACTACAAGTTCTGTCCTTGATTTTTACTACTCTTCTCCCATCATATACATGTTCAACTTCATAGCCTTCAATAGAACCAACCACTATACAATTGTTTTTTGCACTTTTTTTTTCCTTTTCTAACTTAATTTGAATTTTTGGACAAATAGGTCCACCATATGACTTCATCCCATCTCTCTTCACCACATACCTCTTCATTAACATCCTTCTAATTGTTTCTAACATGGTAATAATAGGGCTATCTCTAGCATCTAATATGTAAGAGTTGAATGTCTCCGTGATATTATTCAACAACATATCTGACTTAGAAAATTCACCAAATGCATGTCGAGACCAATGCTTGGGATTTACCTTCCGTAAGTAATCAGCTGTCGTAGGTGCTATTTTCTCTATCTCGTGCATCCAATGATTGAAACTCCTTTCTGTTGTAGATCTAGCTGCTGCCCACATATGATCTTTCAATGTCTTTCCTTTGAACTCCTTTTTAAAATTGGCATATAGGTGTCGAACACAATACCGATGACTGATACGAGGAAATACGTCCTTAAAAGTTTCAGTTAAGCCCTAAAAATCAAGCAAAACAAAAATATGTTACACACATCAATAACAAATGGGATAATTTGTAACACAATGAAATTATAAATGTCAGTATATCACAATATGAACTGAAACTTAAATTAACAAACATATTCTTCTGAATCAAAATATGTACCTTTAAACATTATAGATGCAAACTATTATTAATAATAGTGAAAACTTAAATTAGAATTGATTACCATTTAATGAACAGACATCACAATATTAATTGTTTTCATAACATTTGATGCAATCTCATTTTTATTAAACATAAACTAAAATAGAGGTTGTGTGCAATTACTAATTATAACCTAGTTGATTAATATATGTTATTGAAAAATTATATAATTAAAGAACAATTTACCTTTTGTTGGTCTGGCATGAACGTCCAACCATATGTGTCGGCTGAACCAAGATCAGTAAGTAGCTCATCGAGATACCATGTCCATGTTTCTTTCGTTTCTTTCTCAACTACAGCCCATGCTATTGGGTACATGTTTTCATTAGCATCAGTTCCAACAGCACTTAAGAGCTGACCTTTAAAATGAGTTTTCAAATGAGTACCATCAATTTCGATGATCGGTCTGCAGCCATTGATAAAACCTTGTTTACAAGCATGTAGACATACATAAACTCTTCGAAACCTTCCATCCTCGGTTCTTATGTGAAATGTGCTTCCAGGGTTATATAGTCTAATTGGCTCGCCATAAGCTCGTAATTGGTGATATTGTTCTGCATGAGTGCCATGTAATTCTCGAAGTGCTATCTTCTTCGCCCTATAGCATTTTTGTAGACTTGGCTTGATACCAATTTCTCTTTCCACGTGCTTTGCAAATGCGGCATTATTCCAATCAGGCAAGTCTCTTATCATTGCCTTGTACTTGTAGGCAAGCCAGTGAGCTGTCACTCTTTTGTTATTTTCATGTCTTCCACACTCGTGATTGTTGTATAGTGTCTTGATTCTAAATGTTGTTCTTTTCGGATTCATGCTAGCCCTTATTTTCTAACCACATTTTTTTACACATTCAGCTCGTACCATCTTCTTGTCATTATGTTTAAGCTTATAATCAAATCCTTCACTTATGGCATATTCTGTCAATGCCTTCTTGAACACTTCCATATTTGCAAACTCAAGACCTTTCACTAATTTTATGGGCCCCAAAAAATTTGTGTGCTCGTTAAATTGTGGGTACCTCTCTTCACCTGATTCTTCATCCGGAGTTAACAAACTATCTGAATCTGCATAATCGGATTGCTCCTCACCATTCCAAATTGGTTCTTGAACATTAAATAATTCTTTCATCTCTTCTTCAACTCCTACATCCACATTTTTCATGAAAATATCATCATCGCTGCTATCTGACTCCGAAAAATCACTTAGCTCAACTTGCTCATCATCTTCTTGATTTTTCTCTTTCTTTCTTCTTTCTTGTCTTTTTTGTCTCTTATTTTTTAATCTGATTATGTCTTCTTGTCCACCCATTGTATCTTCATCTTCTTGAGCACAAATGACAGGTTCTTTTTCTTGAAGCACTTGTTTTTTCTTAATTGCCATCTTCTTTCTAGTTGAATCGCCATGAATATTTTTCATTTTTTTGCTCTCCAAAACATTTGATTCAAACCCGTCATTTATTCTCGCACTACCAACATGCTCCTCATTTTCCCAAGTTAAATTAAAAGGACCATCTTCCACTACAGGGTCATCTAATCCATGTTCACAATACCACTCTAATCCTTCTTTACCAACCAAGTGATTAAACATGGTCAATAATTCATTATCAGTGCTCAACCTTTTCAAAGTCGCCATTTCATCTCTAAGATACGTGTAATATATTCCAATAACATTCATGTAACCCATCTCCCGCATCATATTATGTATCTCAATAATAGACATTAAATCTGGATCCACATTATCCCAACAATCTACTTTACCCCCAACATACTCTAAATCTGGATCTTTGCGCAAAAAACCACCGTGAAACACTTTTATTGAAATGTGGTTCATTTTTTGTTCATCCTGTACCAAAATACATAGCTAAAGCGTAAAAAAAAAATTGATTTCCAAACATTATCATGAATATCATATGTAAAAATATATAATTTGTTGTATCAAACTATTAATGCATTAGTTATAAGTTCTTATTGACTTAACTAATTCGTATCAACAAAATCCAAAGGCAGGTAAACTCAAAACATACACAACAATACTAAAACTCATGTATAAACCTAAATTGTATAACGTAAAATAACAAAATCAAAACACTAAAACTAATAAAATAACCCAAATTAAACTTCCACAGTACACACGAAATCATTAAATACTAAGTTAAGTCAATGAATCGAATCCTAACCTCAAACAAACGACACAAAAACTTGAATTACACCAACAGTGCTAACACAGAATCACCAAATCGAATCCAACAAATCTTCAAATCAAACCCCAACTTGAAGCTCCAAATCAGACATAAAGAAAAGTTTTTTTTTTTTTGATCGGCAATATTAGGTACTTTTATTCATGTAAAAACTATTACAAGAACAAAGCACTGAAAGAACAAGACACATCTAAGTTACAAATATGAAAGAATAAGCAGTGGGTTGAGTTTTCACAAATCAAATGAGAAGTTTCCAATCAGCTGTTGTTGTGTGCTGTGACAATGGCATATGTGAATGAGCAGATGTTAATGAGAGCATGATGCAATTGTTTACTTCATAATTGTGATTTTCATATTAACCTAATTTTAGTGAAACATGAGTAAACTTTCATAATGATGATGGATATACAGTCACAATGGATTACAGTAACAAAACAAGTCTTGCTTCTTGTTACCAGAAAAACATAAAATAAAATATTTAAAAATAATATATCTACATTAGGTACCTTGCAGATGTGAAGCTGCGGTTTTTTGTTCCAGGAGGTTGAAGGTATAAGGATTGAATCTAGTTTTGTTTTATTAACTAATAGACATGTGCTTTCCATGTGAGTTGTGACTAACGGACATTTAACTTTTTGTTAAGTTTTCTTTCTAAAAAATGAGTTTTTGGGCATTGATAATGAGATAGGTTAGTTTGAGTATGATTGGTGATTTTAAAAATAGTAGGGGATCAATTGTGATGTGAGCTTATAGTTGGAGATCAATGATAACTTTAACCCTATTTTTAATATATCTTTGTAATTTTCTATTTCATCATCCAAAAAAAATTTCCTTAAAGAAAATTTAATTTTATGTTGAAGTTATTGAAAAAGTAGGCTTTTGGGCACAAGTATTAAAGTCAAATATTAGTAATGAAACGAGAAGTCAATATTATCATTTATTTTAAAGGGTGTAAATTGTGTTAACTTGAAGTGAAGTTGAAAATTGAAGGTGGTGGGCAAATGAGAATTAAATATTAGAAGACTTATATTTGAAGGTGGTGATTATGGAGTAGTACTTGTCGTTTGTTTTGATTTTGTGATTGCCGAAACAGAGAAAATGTGTACATATTACATAACCCAATGAAAACAATTTTCTATGTTCACTCTCTCGTTCTAATATACTTATAATTTTGATTGAATTCGAAGAAATGCGTCGATACTAGCTAATTGTAAAAGTTGTTCAATAATTTGTGAAACTTTCTTATTCTTTACTTCATAACCATTTTTGATTGAGTATGAAGTTATTAAGAGGCACTCTATAATCTCCTCAGGAACAGAGAGAGAGATGCGCACACGATTCTTGTAGTGTGGTTATAACATATATAAGACTTCATCTTACGTCAGGTTTAAAACATTGAATTATTCATATATGTAGACAATTACGACATTAATTAATACAATATAATTCATACAAAATTCTAGACATTATTCTTTTCTCGAAAAATGACTCAAATACCTGTTCTCTTCTATTAAAAATTAGAAAGGACCAGTTAAATAAACAAAACAAAAATGAATTGTGACCTTATTATTTCAAATTTTTGGCTTCCCTCACCCTACCCACCATACATATCTTCCTCTTATTGGATCATCAATGATGATGACCAACAAAACTCACATAAACTTCATATATATGGAGCTTCATAATCTTCACAAACAAGAATCTGTCTATGCAGTTCATATGTCATGTCATCAGCAACACAATTATAATATTAATCTTGTTAATTATTGTTTCAATAATTAATTCATATAATTGTTAACAACTTCTATAAACTATATGAAGCAAATATTTAATTTGATCTTTTAAGTTTTATTAAACTCAAAATAGTTCATGAACATTTGTGTTTTGATTCGATTTCGTTTCTGATTTTATTTTGGCTTAGAATGGTCATTGACTTAATACCCCTCGCTAGGG
>JAYMTH010001712.1:0-14167 GCA_036897465.1 Pelargonium australe | reverse complement strand
ATACTTTCCGTGACAAACTAGTTCCAGTCATGCACTTAGGACTTTTGGTGACAAGACTTTTGGCTACAACAAATATTGACTTTTGGTGACAGGATACGAGTTTAAGCGACGGGAATGCTGTCGCGGAAAGTGAAATTTCTTGTAGTGAACTCGTTATAGGTCGAGCCGAGCCAAGCAAGCAAGTGTGCGCTCGCTTGACCTTAATTCAAAGTCTTAATAATCTCATAGATTAATTAGTCTGACGGTTTTAGTTAACCAAAAACTTGTTAGTTTATAGGATATAATCTTACAAAGGTCTTACAATCAACAATATATCTTATTGAATTTGTGATTAAAACATCTATTGTAGTATTTGAGAAATATGTCTTCTTTTGTGGTGTCTAAAATATGTGTGTTTAAATAACTCATAAACAAGAAGTTGTAATTATGAAAATATGTTGGGCTAATTTAGGTAGACATTTATATCGATCTTTTTCCACACTAATACTACTATTTTGCTACGGATAAAATCTGCATAAAATCTCTAGTGTGTGTATATATATTATTATTATTATTATTGAAAGAAAATCTCTAGTGTATTAGTGATCAACAATAATCTTATATGATCAATCAACAAACAAACAAAAAATAGCTTCTCACAAAGTTGCAGGAATGGTCTTTAGATAGACATATAGGTAGCTGTTAAAAAAAAATATTCTAACATTTTGCGACGGCTAAAATTTAGTGTGCTTGGTATACTTAGGCGTTCTTGTGATAATATAGGCAATAACATGTTGATTAATTAATAACCTATAATTTATCGACCATATATACAATAATTATATTTATTTTGACATTTTAAAGTGTATTGTTTGTTCTCAAATTGACTCTATGTGCATGTTGATCTATATATGCAGGAATGTCTTTCATTTTTTATGACGGAGCAACAAACTGAAATGAGTTACGAAGATTTCAAAGATTCTTTTATAGGAATCGAAGAGGTACTTGCACTTCCGGCTTTATATTATAAGCATGCTAATGAAAAGAAGATTAATGGCAATGATAACGATAATGGTAACGAAAAGACGAACGAGGTAGAATTGCCTACTTCTTCTACTGCAAATGAAGTGGCCCATGTTAAATCACCGGATGATCCTATCTTGAACATTAAAGAAAAGGTAAATATCCGTACTAATTCATCATATGCCCATAATAAGTTTGTTTTGGTTGGTAACATATTTACTCCTTAAAACTTAAAACAAACAATAATAAGGGTAGTTGAATTTGTATTAATATTTCCGTAATGATTAATAATGTTTAATGATAAATACCCCCGTTTCAAAATAAGTGTGATGTTTCATATATATACATGTATATGTGTGTGTAAAGTAATGTGATGAAATGTAATTATTGCACCTATTAGAGCTTAAATATATTGATTATCATGTATAAATAGATAGTGAGTGAGATAGTCGTTAAGATTGTTTCCATGCTAACACTTTGCGGCGGTTAAAATTTAGTTTACTTGATATATTTAAGTGTATAATTGTGGGAAGGTAGTTAATTACTGTTGATAAATAACCTAAAATTTATTGAGCAAATATGTAATAATTAAATTTAATTAGACGTTCAAGTGTATTATTTGTTCTAATTAGAGTGAATATGCATGTTGTTGATCAATATATACAGGAAAGTCAACCAGCTTTGATTATTGAGCAACAATTTGATATGAGTAGTTATGAGTATTTGAATGAACCATTCGCGGATTTTGAAGATTTATTTGCAATTCCGATTTCTAATTATGAGCATGTCCATGAAATGAAGATCAATGACAATGAAAACGGTAACGAGAAGACAAATGACAAAGTAGAATTGCCTACTTCTACTATCAATGAAGTGACCCATGATCAAATACAAGATGATCCTATCATGAATATTGAAGAAAAGGTAAACTTTCGTACTAATTTGTTATATCCAAATAAATAAGTTATTTTGTTTGGTAACATATTTACTTCTTAAAACTTAATACAATAAATAATAAGGGTAGTTGAAGTTGTATTATTGATTTTGTCATGAGTAATAATGTGTAATAACAGATAATTAATTAGTTACTAATTTATATTCCATTGTCATCCGTACGCTTTTGTTATTGATTTAGATTTTTCGTGCAGTTGTCAAGTTAAACCATTGATAACTTAAATACTCGTTAAAATGTTTTGTGAGTTAAACATTTTGCGACGGCTAAAACAAATAATTAATTACTAACCTATATTTCATCATCCATATGTTTTTATTATTGATTTAGATTTATCATGCATTTTTTATGATTTAAATACTCGTTGACATGTTTTGTGTGTTAACATGCATTTTGCGACAACTAAAATTTAATATATCTAATGGGCAATATACTATACGATGATTAATATATAATGCAAAATCTACCGACCATATAATGATTAAATTCAATTACACACACATATATGTATGTTATATTGTTGCATGTAACTAGAGTTGATGTGCATTTTGTTAATCCATATATATATAGGAACATCTGCCAACATTGATTGCTGAGCAACAAGTCGAGATTAACTATAAATCTGTAGAGAATCTGTCTTACGATCATTTAGTTTTTGAACAAGAGAAGATTAATGATAGTCAAAAGATGGATCATCACACGGTAGAATCTCAAGATGATGATACTCCAATGGATGAACAAAAGGTAATCAAATTTTCATAAAAACTTTGTTAATTAATCAATTAATGGCTCTGAAATAACAAATTATCAATCAATTTTTTATGTTGTATTACAATTAAAGCAGAAACTTGAGACAGAATGGGCTAAAAAAGGCAATGAAGAAGGGAACACAAGTAAGAGGAAAAGGAAGAGGAAGCCAAAGCCTTTCCCAAAGTGGCTTGTTGATAACTTCACCATAGATTTTGTTCCTCGTACTAATGGAACGACAATAGATAAGGTAATCATTATTATAATAATTAAACTATGTATATTTAGGAGAGTTTTGTTTTATTAAATGTTGACTTACGTGCATGCATGGTTGCAGTACTATTATCACAAGGTGACGAAAGTACGGTGCAGATCTATTCTTGAAGCCCAACAATATCATGACGAGAGTGTGGTTCCTCATAGTTCCAGCGGAAAGAAAAGAACACAAGAAGCCATTGACCACCCTATTGCACCAGGTAATATAATTAATATACGATATCGATTATATATATAGTCTTGTTTTATTTATAGAATAAAAAATTGGTTTATGCTTATATTATGAATTATATATGTGCAGTGGAAGATGTTTTGGAGGAAGGAGATGACAATGACAACTTGGTGGATGTGCCAATTACTTATGATTTGGACCTTTCTCATTTCAAGATCTAGCTAGATCAATGTATGTCTATTTTGTGGTTAATGTTTTGGTTTAATTCGATTTTGTGAATAATTGGGTTTCAATGTTTGATGATTGTTGCAAATTGCAATATGTTGTGACATGAGTCCTTTTGGGCCTTTTCTATTATGAGCTATTTTGAACTTGACATTGGTTATGTTACTGTGTCTTGGAAATTGAGTCTTTTTCTGAATATATATATATGAATGGTACCTGTTCGAATACACTAGTTTTGATAAATACGTCTCAATAGGTTAGCCGTGATCAACATATTTGGAATCAAAATCTATTTATATATTTTTTTTTTTATCGGCAAATGGTAACTTTTATTTATCAAAGTCAAAGGCGTAAATAAAAGTACCCAAGAGACAAAACCGAAAGAAACATCAAAAGTGGCATCGATACAGGAAACTAATGATAATAAAAATACTTGAATACGAGTGACCGTGTCTTTAATCGTGGGGAACACATCTTGATATTTCAACCCATTACGAGCGAGCCATACGAACCATAGTCGCAGAAACAGTGGCCTCCCATAATTACGAACCATAGAGTCGTAATTATAGATCATTTTTTGTGTATAAACAACTAGTTTAATCCAATTCAGAACTTAGTTACAGTTAGAACTCCTCACACCTCATAGGTGTGTTAAGTGGATATCGAATTAGAGAACTCTTCTCACCGACTGAACCAGAACCAATTGGTATTATTGGTAAGTTTTCACACACAATAAACATTGACTATTGATTTTCATAACCTCCCCGACCGAGAGAAATCACCTTTTTTATATACCTGGAACTAACATAAAATCTCAAAAAAGTCTATCCGAAAAATAATCGAATGAATTACGAATACATTCACAACCATTATGCACTGAAGCAAACACTTGAAAAATAGCAGTTCCATCTCAGCAAAAGCAATAGTATGATATAAGAACATATCTTCAAGGTTCATATTACTCACAAAAATAGTTTTTCTTTCTTTTATGGTATCTGAAACATGCTAATCTTTCACTACATACATAGTCACATAATATATCTCTCAAGATGTAGATGCAAAGGCTAAAACCATGAAATATAAGTGAAAGACCTCTTCTTTTGGTATAGAAGAAGAGTCGTCTTACTTCCCACAGTTGAAGCCATGGCAAATAGAGAGGACTATGATGAGAATGAGGGCAATCAGAATCCCCAGGACAATCAGCTTGATCTTCATGTTTTGCAGCCACATTTTCCTTCGAATCTGCGTCCCGGTAGTGCGGAAGTCCTGTGCCTGTAACCGAAAATGAATAGCTCCATAAGCGTTGAGGACACGAAATGCAAGACTATTAAACAAGATATCCTATCCTACTACTATTTGATGTGCAATCCAGATCAACGAATAAATCGAACCCCTATTAAGTAATGTCAACACGTTACAGTAGCAACCGAGAGAGAGAGAGAGAGAGAGAGAGAGAGATCCACGAATAAATCGAACCCCTATTAAGTAATGTCAACATGTTACAGTAGCAACCGAGAGAGAGAGAGCAGCTTACCTGTTGATGAAGGTTCTCGGTCTTATCCACCAGCAGTTCAATCTTTTCACCTCTATCCAAAACCTAGACGAAGGTATAGAAACAAATCAATTCAGTATTTGTGATATCCACCCATTTCGTGATTCCAAATCATGAGATTTATTTAGCAACTTTTACATAAACTAATATTAAAATCTTGAAAAAAAATTAAAAAAAAAAAAAAAAAAAAAAAAAAAAAAAAAAAAAAAAAAAAAAAACAATAAGAACTGTATATCATGTTATTTCATTCAAAACAAATGATCAAATCGATATAAAAATAAACTTGATAGATAATAGTTAGGAGTCATGTTATTTGCCCCAATGTGGCAACTAATGGGATGAGACAAATCAATTATCTTATTGAGGACTTGGTCGAATTGCAGTTCACTAGGTGAACAATCCATCTTATAACCAGAAGCTCTGCGCCATAAATTCATAGGAAGGCAGCGGTATCAATGTAAGATCGGTTATTATTCGTTAAAACTTAATTTTACAATGTAAATTGACACATCACTTCAAAATAATTTATTTTTTTTACAAAATTTAAGATAATGCATTTTCCCTTTTTTTCTGGAGTACTATATCTACTTCTAGACTTATTACTGGGTGTTGAAAAAAAAAAATGAACACCAACATCGTTGAAAGACTAAGAACAAAGGCATTTTCAGTATGGCAACTTCTGTAAAGCGCATGCATTTGCCCGCATACTACCATAGTCTCTACATTTCTACATAGGGAATTAGGGATGTCCAAATATGTGTCAATTCAGTTAATACACTGCCCTTAATATTTGATATTTTCACAAAGACTTACAGGTAGTATCGTTGTTGATCTTCCATTAAAACTATTGAGACGAACAAAACTTGTTCAATTTATAAATATTGAAAAATGAGGCTAAACATCAGGTAATTCCTATGCATATCTAATAAATATCAGACAGACAGAGACGAAGAAGCTATGAAACCTTTCATCTACGCATTTTAACACTGCCTAGAACTTTGAAGAAAGTTAATATTGCACTTTGCCAACAGCTTTTCAGAGAGAGAGAAAGAGAGAGAGAGAGAAAAGGATCATAACCTGACATTATTGAAGTAATGCCAATTCCAAATGCAAATGTTATAAAATATTGGTTCAAGAAAGCAAAAGGTAAATCTGTATCCTTAAGAGGTTGTTTGGGAACACTTATGAGAAGGAGAAGTAGTTGACACAACCAATCACCGTGGAACATCACATGAGAATGCTGGCTGCTAAAAATGTTGTTGTGTTTGCTTCAACTTACTTTTGGTTTGCTTGTCATCCAGAGGTATAATAAATAACTTCTGTCAAATGAGGGAAGGAGAAGTAAGAGAGGCTATTTTTCTTTCCGATTCTGCCCTCACTTTTTCATCTGTAAGATTGATGAGAGATGAGAATTTCTGGGCTGAGAGAGAAGAAAGGTGCGGCTGACTCATGTTTTGAAAATAAAGCTATCTGTGCAGTGAAGCCAACAGAAGAAAGAAAAAAATGACAATTCATTGTTATGTTTTTTTTTTTTAAATTGCGCCACAAAACAGCCGACCATTTTCCCAAACAGCTGACAGTTCTGTTTAAAAAACAATCGCTATCTATGCAGTGAAGCCAACTGTTTCAATCAAACCAATAGAAAGAAGAAAAAAAATGAAAACAAATTGGGATTGAACATGGGTCCTAATGATTTAGTTCAATTTAGCCACTTAAGCAAAACTCGTTTTTAGTGACCTTATAAACTTAAAAAGAAATATAAGGTTAGAATTTGTGATGGACTTTTTAGTTATTTCATTAAAAATACATTTTTAATTTCTGACACAAAAGTACTTTTGAATGCTTTTGTCAGCAAACATATCTACTCGTAAAAGTTGTTTCACATCAACTTCTCCTTTGAGAAGTGTTGCCAAACATCTTCTTAGTATATCTGTCAAATAGCAGTAGTTATGAACACTCAACAGTCAACAAAACCAAGTGAAAACATTATTGTAACTTCAAATCAGGATATCAAATAACCCAAAATATAAATACGAAAAGGATACTAACCAATTATTTTACTTAACTAAGGACCCACACCAAAGTTGGGAGTGACTAAACACAGTATTATATCAACCAGACAATAGAGGCTTTTTTTATAAACATGATTTATGCATGTCAATGGATAGAAAAGAAGAGTGGTCGGGCAGTTATAACCACCTAAACAAAAAGGGCATGTCAGCTCCCAATATCAGTACGACTACATCAAATATATAACAGCACCACACAGACAAAACTATATTACATACCCTATAAATATCATATGCATGCCTACATTGCAAACAATTGAGGCTTATTCAAAAAACAGATAAAGCTAAAATGCAGCCTACCTTTTCAATATTCTCCATCATAACACCTTTGACTTCTGACACCTGAGCCTTCACCTTTGCGAGCTTGCTGATTTCTTCAGGATGGTCAACACAGTACTGCATATGTTCCTTCAACTTTGACCTGTAATGAAGCATATAGAATATATCAGATATGGTATACTTAGATGCCATTAACCCTTGCCTTTTCATGGCCCTGATGCAGTAGAATACCCAAATTCCTTGTTAAGGCTGTTGGCCGCAGCAGTGGAAGCTTTTCCACCCCCATATCTCGCCACAAAATCATCCTTGACACGCTCAAGAAAAGCCATAGGTATTTGTCTTCCAGCAGATTCATCTGCAACCACACAATATGCTGCAAAGAAAGAAGTCAATCCATGTAGGAAGTGTGGGAATGACGCTTCTATAACTAGAAAGACAGCTACAACAAACAGCTAGTATCATGGTTATCAGACTGCCCCAACCGTACGGTTCAGGCACCTAAGGATTCAAATAAGCGTGAATCGGAAGTTGAACTAAAACAAAGCATGAATAGCCCAAATCGATATGCTTGTCGACCGTGATCCGTTAGATTTATTTTTCGAATCATAATTTGTAAGGTTCACATTTTTAAAATAAAAATTAGTTATTATTAAAAACAAGGATAATATGCATATTGAGTATCATGCACACACATAGAAGTCAAAGAAAAAATTACATAAAGCAAAAAACCTTGAAGATTCGTTTTATACGTAGTAAAAGTATAAAAAATTGTATATCCCTATCTAATTTGTTTGACTAAGAGAAGAAAAGATTATCAGAATGAAGATTAGACACAAACGATGGAGGGATTTACACTGTAGAGTACTAGAAGTCTAAAATAGCAACTTCCAAAAATAAACATAGTAATCAGCTCAAATCATGTGTCTTCCCATATTCTTTCTATAAACTCAAATGTAAAAAGAATGAGCTAAATAGTCATAGTCCGCTACATATATATTCCTTCCAAAAGCCCATATTTATAAATAAAAAATCCTTCTGAACCGTACGAGACTATATAGGATATTATTTCCAAATCTTCATATGTATTTGGGCATACAGGAGGAATATGAAAAGGCCCGACATTTGACATTATTACAAATAAAATTTTGTACTAACAAATGTGTTGTTATAGATTTCAATATTGTGGTGTATGAATAATTACAATTTTATTTCTGTAAATTTTAAAAGTCGTCAGTCTCTCCACTCCATTGCATGTGTCTGGTCTCCATTCTAATCATTTTTTTAAAATTCTGCATATTAATTAAAAAGGCATGCAAAAATTTTAATACTGTTTTATCATGTATAAAGCAAAGTAAGAAAATATCTTAGTCTTTTTTGCTTTTGTTTGTAATGTTCTTTGACTCTTTATTGTATGGATGGTATAGTAGACTGAAGTTTTTGGTATAAATTCAATATGTACATTATACTTCTCTCTTTTTTCTTTTTTTGAAAGGACATTATACTTCTCTTTCAATTGTATATAACTCATTTTAAATTTATAAAATAATGAACCATACGATCCGGAGCTTGATATGATTCACAATTTGGAAAATAGCTCTAAATTAAAAGAAATGAGTAAGTAAGTAAGCAAATACTTTCATGTCAGGATCTGTACAAATTAGCAATCGAGGTTGATTGCTAAATGTTAGGGATTGCTGGATATTAAGATTAAGTGTAGCTGTAAACTGATCTCTTTCCTTTTGTAGCAAAGTGTTTGTATATGTTCTTGGCTTATTGGAAAAAAAACACATCAATTCTCTTCTTCATACTTAACAGATCTAAGTGAAGTGGAAGCGAGACGAAATACTTAATAATCCCTTATAAACTTCTGCCTAAAATAGGAATATAGGATAGAAGTTGCATTTCCTTTTGTAAGCTAAATAATTGACATTAATAATATGAAAAATATGCAACCAAATTCCAAACATGTAGATTTAAAATGAAGCCTATTCGCTAAATCAACATAAGATATACAACTTCCTTTCTTTTCCACTCTAAATCGCAGAATTCAAATATAGTCAGAACAAACACCACTTCGTTTCGTTTCATTTCCAACCCTAACTATGATTGCCAACCAAAGTACACATTTTCTCTCTTAGTTTTTGGGAATAGAAGCATAAGGATGCAACTGGTGTAAGCAAGACAAAAGGATCAGATTAAAATAGTCTATAGATTGAATATCAAGGATTCATTACTAGGACTCCATCGAGATAATCACAAAACACAACAGATCTAACATTCCAGACCTGGTTAGGCATTGTTCTATTATTTTTCCCTCATTTTCGAGAGAACCTAACAGAGCCCAGCCGAAATCACTATCTAAAACACTAATCACCTCATTTTTCGGCGATAAAAAAAATATAAACATAAAATTATTATTTTATTTCCTGAGCTTTCTCAGGAACCAAACAGACCTAGGTCTGACTTTTCCCTCATCTTTATCGCCGGTACGCAAACAACAAGAAAATAACCAGTAAACTCATACCAAAGCCAGATCGACACAGAAGTGGAAATTTATAGGGAACGAAAACGAAAAAAAAGAGGAGTGAGAGGACTAACTGTAGCCGTTGTCGACGAGGTAATTGAAGGTGTGGCCATCGCAGTTGTAGGTGAACTTGTTGTTTGTGGCCGGGAGTTTCTGGAGGCATTGAAAGGCGATGGAATTGAAATTGCCGTTGAATTCGGTGTACTCAGCGAGCACCACAGTTCCACGGGAAACGAAGGAGTAGATCAGAGGTTTCTGGCTGCCCATCCTGCGATTTGGCTGCCTTCTACTTCTATGCTCAAGCTTTTCTTCTTCTTGATGATGTCCAGAAAAACCTTTGAAATCTGCGGAGATTGGAGATGTGAGGAGATCTAGGATTTTGTATTTTGATTTTCTTCTATCAAATCTCTTTCTCTCTCTAACTGTTGCTTTTTTGTGTTTAGAGAGAGAAGGAGGAGAAATAGAGGAGAGGAGTGAGAAAGGGAAATATGTTTTGGACGTTTAAAAGTAGAGAGAGAAAGGAACAAGACTGCGTACCGCTAATGTACAAATTGGTCTCAAGCTGTATTTCTTAATGAGAAAAATATAACCCAAAACAAAAAAAAAAAATACTCGAACCCGACAGCTCAAAAGAAAATTTAAAGCACTTAAGCCGTTTTAAAAATTTCAAAACTCGAACTCGTCCACGGCCTGTGTTCCTACTATCGTGTTGAAAGACGAGTGTGTATTGAAAATGTGATCATTTCTATCGCGGTGTCTTCTTATCTCAAATTCACCTTTAAATCGACTACTTTTGATACATGTATGCTTGTTTGCACCACTCTTTTGATCTGTCTTTTTTTCAGTCGTACTTTGTCGTTGCATATGTTCATATTGCCAAACATACTTGAAAAACTATCTCGGTGGAGCTTCTTGTGTCTATTAAAATTCTATAGACATTGTTTTTGTTGAATCCTATATCGTGGGGCACATTTTATCTAGGAGCTTCAAGTGTCTTGCTTCCTCTTGGGATATCCTTTAACTTTTTTCCACCAACATGTTCGCGTTGAGTTCACCAAATGTTGCTCAATATTTAATCATGATCGTTCGAGTCATCTCCTCTTCTCTTTGTATCAACACATTATCTTGCAAAATAAGATTTTTCCCGACTACGTCATTTCCATTGCATAAGTTAGACTCAGACACTTACTAATTTTATTTTTCTCTCGTCATCTTAGTCATTACCATTTACTTTGTCTTATGTCCCTACTTGTAATGGTATGTGTTGAACTTGAGCGTGTTTGGGTTTATTATATTTAGGTCGTACATAGGTGATAGGTGTAATGTTTTTTTCCTTTTAAGAGTTTGTGCATAATTTTTTGATGTGAGATGTACCATTTGAAACAACAAACTGAGTAGTTCATGCTCTTGATAAGTTCTCGAATATGTTAGATTTGGTGAAATAGTTTAAGTCCATCTATGATCGATCCACCTGAAATTGATCAGTTCTCAAAGTTACTTGTTATTTTCACAATTTGAGCCAATTGCAATGGACAAATTTGAGTGTATATAAAGTAGTTTATTGGATGATTATTATTATTATTCAATCTAGGAAGAAAAAATGGTTTCCCAGCTGTTAACCAAATGAGTAAAGATTAAGATACATGTGCTCGCTGCCTGAGAATCAATATATTTCAATTAACATGCAACTAACAGTTTTTAATTTTCATTTATTTTATTTTATAGCCAACAAATAGTTTGGTACAAATAGGGATGACATTCAGTCGGATCGGGTTTAGTTCGAATTTTGGATTGAAACATAAGATCCTGTCAGACTCTAAATATTTTAAGATCATTTTTTGGATTTGATCGGATCGATTGGACAAATTTGCTCATTTTACACTAAAATGATTGGATTTGTCCGACCCAATCAGTTTTTTTTTTTTTTTTTTTTTTTTTTTTCTATAAATATTTTGATCGGATCGAATTGAATCATATTTATTTTGGATTGAATTTCGGTTGTCTGTGGATTCGGATCCAAATTATCGGCTCTAGATACAACCAACATGATTAAATGAAGGGAGAGCAATCATGAATGATTTTACATGCACCTTTAGATGACCAAATCCTAAAGTAATATCACCATACTTGTTTGGACTATTGGATGGTGGCACACAATTTTAATTTTGAAAGGGTACATTTAAGAGAAGATTAGTCAAAACATTAATGCTTTCAAGGGTTGAATTGAATTAAATTGGTTCTCTCTTGGAAATTCCAATTCTTGTAGACGTGTAATTAATAGTAATAAAAATGGAGGAATCACAATTTTGAAGAAGCAACAAATAAAGTCAAAACATCCAGCTAGGCATGCCTAGCAAGACGAGGAAAAAAGAGAAAATTAAATAAACAAATGCATGGGATGATCTATAACTACCGTTGCTACAACAATGGAAATGAGTTTGAGAACGCTACACCCCTAAATAGATAACAATGACGGTAAAATCTATAACATAATCAACATAATTTTTTGGCGATAACTAGTAATAACTCTTCTTTCAGTGAACTGATACTGACACAAAGTGTTCAACGACTTGATTTTTTTCCGCACTTCAAAATTAAAGTGTGTCAAAATGAACATCACAGTTTTAAAAGAAGAAGAGATGAACTATAGCAGCACATCAAAATCAACAATGACATTCTTACCACCCAACTGAGTACACAAATCAAAAGCATCTCTAAAACCCAAAAGCTAGGCAAGATCACTCTTTGCCTAACAATTTAACTTAAAAAAACCTCCCAACCAAATCCATGTATTGTCTCTAGTTATTGAACATGTACCACAAAACCTTGGATTACCAATGCAACTACCATTCGAATTAATAATAGTCCAATTGTGAAGGGGAAAATTCTATGAACATGAAGTAATTTATGACCAGATCGAACACAACAAACTGGATGAAAAATGGAGACTGTCAAGACATGTTAGCTCAAGTGGTTAAAATACTTTGGATTCCGGCCCTCTGAGATTTCAAGTTCGAGTCTCCTTGTTGACGGTATGGGTGAGATTTGTGTGGTAGGAATTAGGGTGACGCTCTTTTTGAGAAGTAAAAAACATTGTTATTTCGAGTATGATGTCTCGTTGCTGATAGAAAAAAAAAACGGACACTATTAGCAATGCAAAAGTAATTCAAACTCCTAGATTGTTGAAGAGGTCTCTAAATAACATGAGGTTAACAGAACACCATAACTTATAAGAAAAAAAGAATAAAGATTTGCCATAGCACTATTGTTGAGGCTTTAGGCATAATATTTAGAAATCAAAGGATACAAGACCTATTAATATTAAGGGAGGTTGGACCAAACTTTAGATTCTCTTTAAGGTATCTGGTTTAAGTCTTTCTACTGACAAAATATTATTTGGATTCAAAGAAGAGAGCTACTCTAAAAAAAACTCAAATAGTCATTGCACTTAACCCGAAATCCACCTACTTTGAAAACACTTCAAACTTTTAATAAATGTTATCAAACATACACTTATTATATTTTTTTTACGGTTTATAGAAAAAAAATGCATTTAAATTAGAATTATCTAAGATTAAATACTTAGACCGAGATTAAATTATGTCCCCATTTTCTCTCTGTTGTTTTGAGAGTCTGTTATGATTTTTATTCGGATGCGGTTGTTTATTATTGTCAAAGTGACGGCAATTTCTTGAATTTGCATATAGTAAATGTGGTCTTTCTCATTTAGATAGCGAGTTTTGGTTTGATAGCACTTAAGTGATTGTTAATTAAGATTTGCAATACCATGACATGTTGGGCCAAGTGGTTAAAACACTATAAATTTTCTGTGAGGTCTCATGTTCGAGCCTGGAGGATTTTGGTGCATTTGATTTGATTGATAATTCAGGCTGATGGGGAGCATTCTGGTGCCTTTGGTTTGATTATAGTTTTTTTGTTCGGTTTGATTTAATAAAATTAATTGCTTTTGCATTAAAAAAAACTGTCCTGACGTCAATCCTAAGAAACTCAAAAGAAAAAAGAAGAAAATAAAACGAATTAACTATCTATTAGTCCATGAACTATCCAAAATATTTCACAGTAGTCCCTAAATTTTGGTTTGTTCCGAAATTTTCCTTTTGTCCCGCAAAGGTCTCTACCGTTAAATCGACTAATGAATTCCGTTAACTATGCTGACGTGACAATAAAAATAATAATAAATTATTTCCACGTCAACATAATTAACGAAATCTATTAGTCGATTCAACGGTAGAAATTTTTGCGGAACAGAAAAAAGAATTTGGAGTATGTCGGAACAAACCAAAATTCATATACTACTGTGAAATATTTTGGATAATACACTAACAAGCATGGAGTTAATACCAAAAAA
>JAYMTH010001711.1:0-14168 GCA_036897465.1 Pelargonium australe | reverse complement strand
TATATATATATATATATAACACTTCTTATCATTGTACCTCCCACAATATATAAAGACCAAATTCTAATTAATAATTATTGATACTTTAATTTTCATGTTGCTTTGCTTGCATATCTAAAGTTTCTGGGATCAAAGCCCATTAGAATGTTCTTATATATCAACCTTTATTTTAAACAATGATTATTATACTTAATAACAAAAATATTTCGATAACTTCCATTGTAAGTTCTAAGTTTTACATGCATTATTAGCAATCATTTGAGTAATAGGAGTCTTGTTGGTTGACATTCACACTTAAAATATATACGTAGTATAAGAAAGGATGAGCTTTCACATGACTACTTTGAACTTCACTTGACTACTTTAAGCTTCGGTACCTAAGATTTGCACACTACAGTAGAACATGTTGTTAACCAAAAATCCACAGTGTGAGCCATGGATTTCACTATTTCACGTACTCTAGGTACGTATGAGAATGAACATTTTTATCATTGTGAAACAAAGAAATATGAATTTTAGAGAGTTTTGAGAAACTAGATTTGCATAAAAGAATCTCAAATTAAAGTGGGAAAAACATTCAGACCATGCCATGCCTTAAGAGGTTATGCATACACAAAATTAAGATGTAGGAAACGATATGTTACATTATTACTGGTTGTTGATAATGAAAATTGACATATCATAATGTCATAAGCTATATGATAATATTATTCACAAAATGTAAGTTATACGATTTAGTAATTTACTATAGCTACATATCATATCCATACTATTGTAGATTTAAAGGCAGTTCAAGTGCATGAAAGGGGATGATGTCACTATGATGCAGTGGTGATGTCATGATGATGATATATAAATCCCTATTATCCATTTAATTAATTCTCAAAGCCATATATAATACCACAAAGCATACAAATAAACTGATAAAAAATTATTTGACCTTAGCTTAATTAAAGTCTCGATTTTGAATCATATAAAATGTAGTTGTGTTAAAATTTGTTGGAGAAAGTTTTGTCGTTATTTGTGGTACTTCTCGGCTTCAATTATGATTAATGTGAAGTATGGTATGACTCGTATAAATATTAACTTTCGTTTATATTAGTTTCCGTATATATTAGTGCTCAAACGTACAGTGATGGAGTGACATTGACCTTGACAGTTCTTGAATCTATCAAATAATAATTTATCCACTTTTAATCGAGTAGCCATATTTAGGATAATAATTACAGAAATATACATGTAACTGCATATTTACAGAAGTTGAAAACTCTAATTAGCGGAAGGACCTTTTCAGCTGAAACATACCATGTTTAATTAATTGTAGACTTCTAGTAATCATATACATACATATATATAGAATAAAAAATCTAATCAAAAGCGGCGACATTTCATTAAATTTTACTTATACACATTCAAGTGAATTGATGGGAAATGAGCGACTCGTCTAAATCCATGAATATTTTTAATGACGTGTCATCACCTCATTCATGACTTAACCTAAGTTAGATAATTTTTGGCTTATGATCCTCAATCCCTATATATATATATATAAGTAATTTTTTGTTGGTAGTTAATAAAACAGGAACATCGTTGATAGTAAGTATATATGCCTTGATGCTTAAGCAAATCTAATAGGTCCAATGTCCATCACAACCACTAATTAGAAGTGAGATTTTTTACTTTAATTTAGATAATCATGAAGTACAACATTATACTTTGTTGTTTTTTTTTAGCAAAAAATCTCAAGCCATGTAATTATGGTAGGATAAGAATCCCTCTTTTCGTGTTTTATTCATCGTTGAGCTACACAACAGGGGTAACTCTCCCCTATTAACTCAAATATCTCACTCCATACTGTCGGTAAAAAGATTGGAACTCGGGACCTCATAAGAAATCCAAAACGCTTAAACCACTTAGTCCAACGTATGCATTGGTCTTCTTTCCATGTTAATACTTGAAAATACCTAGATTTTGTAAATATAACATTTTTCTTACAATGTGACGAGCTTATTTACATATGACTTGTGTTATTTTTCATTTTAGTGTTAATTAATTTAAACAATTTTTTAATCCGACGATATATGACATCATTGTACTTTTTATGTATTTCTTAGTAGAGCGTCCAATGTATATGACATGACACTATACGTTCAAATTTGATTGGGTTAAGTGACTTATAAAATATTTAATATGTGATGACACGTTAATTGATCGACATTTATTTTAGAATATATTTAGCCATAAAGTATTGCTCGATAATCCTATTGAATAACTTTTTTAACATAAGGCATGTTGTCGAGAGAGAAAATCATTTATATTTTTTGTGCGTATAAAATGAACGACTATACCAGTAAAATATAATTAATTACATGTAAAAAAAGCATATATAGTCAACGAAGCTTATCTCTAATCACGTTTGCAAAATTTTGTCTTAACTCTTAAGTAGCTATCTTATAAGTCATTGTCTCGCGTGCATGGCTGGAATGAGTTGATTAACTTGATGTTTTATTGTTGATTTTCACATTTAGAGAGTGTGTTTAAAGGAATTATATTTCAAAATTAATTAAAGTTTGTGAGAATTTAATTTAGAGGGGGACAACAAATCTTTAATCATTATTATTGATTTATTGGGCTAATCACACTTTTTTGAACTACAACTTTAATATTATGCTCTTCCTTTAATTTGGAGGTTACAAAGCAAGGACGGGCTAGACTTTTATTTTATTTTATTTTATAATTATATATGGCATGATGAGTTTGACTTTGGATCTACACAAATATAGAGATGATCTATATATTTCTTATGATGGACTCTATTTAATTCATTTTTAAGGATTAATACAATATAAATACGTACATATAGCAATAGAGTATGAAGAAAAACAATGTAGATTTAACAACTCCAAGTCACACAACCAATCACGAGGATGACGATAATTAATTACAATGTAATTTATGCATTTTTAGAATTATAGATTCAAAACAAGTGATAAAAAATTAGGTGTGTAGAAATTTAACGTTAATCAGAAAAATAGATCGTCTTTCTCTGTGTCATATATTGTTTTTTTGTCTACTATTGCTTAGATTTTGTCAATTGGTTATCAATAAATAACTAACTAATCATATATTCTTACGTGACATCCTATGTAGCTAGCACAAAACACTTATCTTGAGTGTAGCACTTCCAACAATTTTTTTTAACAATGTTTATGTCTTTGTAAATGCATAAAAATTCCTCTACAATGAAATACGTAAGTCAACTTATAAGAAATTATTCGAGTTGGCTTGATAAACGACGAGGAGTCTGGAGTCCTCTCGAGGGTTAGTTACTAAAGAAGGACATGAAGGGGCCACCAAATTCTTTATTGCCGTGGGAAGATTAGACCAAACTAAAAGGCGTGCATGCCCAACAACATAAATCATATTCTCTGAGGTCAAAAATAGATTGCATTGAGAGAGAGAAGTGAAATTATCCATTAGGGTTTTATATAAATATAAATATAAATCCAATATATATAATATATGATGAGTTCTTGAAAACACGACCATGCAGCATGAAAATATGGACTACAATATGATTCTTTGATGACTCTACTTCAAGCATGAATATATGCTCACTTGTCAGTTGTCATATATACACCAGCCACGGCCAGGCGTGCATTTTACACTGTCCGTTCCTTGAATTGTATGACCTCACCTAGCTACCTAGACAGGTCCGTTCCAATCATTTCGGGTCCGCGCTAAAATATAAATACGTACGCATGATCTATCTCCGGATCGAGTTTCTCGGATAACAATTCTTGCTGATTCTGATTTGTGACTCTCGATGCCGATGACAAAGTGTTACTTGATGTCTCTGTTGACTTGTTTTGTTTTGTTTTGTTTTTTTTGTTTTTTTTTTTCCGCTTCTAGGAGGCGAACCTAAAAATTACAATCCAATACTTTACTTGTTTAAAAAGTTGAATCAACGAAAAATTTATGTGTTGCTTTCTAAAATTAGAAAGATAATTATATCGGTCATCAAACTACAAGCGTTTATTATATTGTGGAAAGACAAATCCAGAAATGAAACTGTTCAAATGCTCCTTTTGCTTAATCTGAGGTCGGGTCGGGTTCGGTTTTTAAGCATAAAATATGCTTAATTGTGTGAGTTTTGCCAAATTCGTTTACATGATAAATCTGACCGACTCAAAGTGGATCGAATCGGGCAAAAGTCCAGTCGGATTTCAAGTACTCGCGGTTTTGAGTCCAATTTGCCGGCTCTAACTACCGCAAGTGGTTGGACTGAATGATCGACACTAACACTAAACAAACTCATATAAAGCAAATATGGAAAGCCCATTCGGTTTTGACATGTATTCGATGCCCCATTCTTCGAAAGATCATTGTCAAACATATATTATCTCTTGAACCAAGGCCTCTACAATTTTATAATTGGATATTTATTTGTTAGTATCTGTGTCAACTGTCAATCAAAATATAATCTTTCTATTGCATATTAAAGCTATTCGTTATCTCTAATTCCATATGCTTTTCAACAAAGCACGAAGTTAGATAATTAAGACAAAATTTGACAAAATTAATTTTGAGATGCAGTAGCGACAACCACACGTCACAAATATGGTAATTTGTCGAATATTATTTGGATTCATGAGGCTTGCGAACATCCTGTTAATTGTGAATATTACGATTATCATAAATGGGTCGAATGGAAGCGTTATTGCGACATAGAATTGGGACAAGTACATCACACGCCCTCGAAATGCCTTGTGCATTCCACAATCGCCCTAGGATTCACGGGATGTCCCCGAACACTGCCTTTACATGCACCCTCCACCCATCTACCATGCTCAACCTCGTGTTTATAGTGAAGAAACAAGGCGTAAGGTTAACACCTGCTGATGTTGGATTGGATACAGCACAACACTAAAAATCCTCAAAAACTTCGACACAAATAATTTCTTTCTTTTTTTTATAAGCGACGGGACAACAGACCTACAAAGCATGCCAGTGTTTCTATACCGTCGGCAAGGAGGCTTGAGCATGAGACCTCAAAGAAAATCCAAAGAGCATCAACCATAAATATATAGAAGCATAGAGTATGAGTATCTAAACACCAACCATACATATAAATACAACTATACAAGTGGCCCATTCCCAGTATCATCATTTGCTAACATCTTCAAAACAATCAGACCCAACCATTTCAAGCACAATCTAATTCAAAACCATTAGCAACACAAAATCACTATGAAGCTACAATATTTGAAGTTAGAAAACAATCTTAAGTAGTCAATTAAATGGATACCATCTAACTTCAACTAAGTGGTTCCTTTAGATTCATTGTTCACTTGAAAAATTACTTGTAATTGTGATGAAGTCTCCAACTGTTTCTGTTTTAAGCAAACCACTCAAGAAACTAGAAACCAATCACATTTTAATCAACAACAACAAAAAAAGAAGAAGAAGAGGTTGTGGTGTTTGAGATTGGGATGAGGCAATCAGATTACATACATTAAAATCACTGTTTACAAATTAACAAACACAAAGCAAATTGTCTGATCATCAAACCATCTCTCCTCTGCAATCTGCATATACATATCCAAAATCAAACACAGCAATTTCAGATTTGTGTACAAAACAAGTGTTGGATCCAATGTATGTACCTTGGGGAGAGCTTCTGGTTTAAACGTCCTTGGCGATGAGTTCACCATTCAAAAGCTCTCTGTACGCAGCAACTGGCCAGCTGAAGCCTCTGAACACCAGCTTCGAAGCCAAAGGGACGTCGATGATGATCTCCTTCTTTGTCGGCTTCTTATCGTCCCGGATCGCGATCAGGTAGCTCCGCCCGACCCACCCGATCCACCCGGCGATGTACAGGAACAATATGCCCGGCGTGATGAACTCGCCCCAGTGCCTCTGGTCTCCGCTCACGATCAGATGGGGCAACCCGTCCGACCCGCACAGCAGCCCGTAGTTTCCGTAGTTCGCGAACCTCTTCTTCGTCTTCTCCATCGTCGCCTTGATGGCCAGCGCCGGCGCGCTGTCCGGAGCGTACAGCTTCAGCGACGACTCCAGCTTCTTCAGCTGCTGCTTCTCGCGCTTCGCGAACTGCTTCGACTCCTTGCACGGCGTGAGGCCGGAGATGTCCGCGACGGCCGGGAGGGGGGCCGAGAGGAGGATGGAAGACAGCGCCAGCGCGGCGGAGAACGCCTGAAGAGGTTTCTCCGGCGACTGGTTCTGGTTTTGGGAGCAGGAGACCATCACGGGCCTGGATTTGGGGGCCAATTGAGGTGTGGATCTTGGCTTCAGGAGGGGTTTGGAGAGATTGGTGGGAATGGTGAGAGACATTTTGGGTTGCTCTCAAAATTTCAACTTTTTTTTGTTTGTTTGTTTTGTTCAGGGTTTGGTTGAGAAGAAGAAGAAGAAGAAGAAGAGGAGTGTAGAGGGAAGGTTTTTAGATTCTGTGGAGGAAGAGAGTGATGGTGGTGGATAAGGTGAGGTGGATGGTTGTGATTGGTTTTGTGGGTTGTGAAATACTTTTCTCTAATCTCTACCTATCTATACATATTTTGGTGGATAACAAGTAGGATATGCCATGCAATGTTTGGATACAACTCACTCACTCCTTTCCTTCTTACTTCTGCAACGAGTACGCGATCAGCACGAGATTAGCACTTTTTAATCATTCCACACTTAGACTAATCCTCATTCAAGTCGGGAACATAGACTCATAAAAACAGCAAAGCTCTCCCCTGCCAAACACATCTGCATTACTTGGGTCCCGAACTCGAGTCATTCTACAGTACATTGCAGGACTATTTCATTTTGCTATGCTACAGATTAACCAAAGAGCACTTGATCACAGTATAAATTGTAAAAATGTGTACAAGACTTATCTGAAATATATATCTATATATAGATAGATAGATAAAAGAACAAAACTACAGGCATTACTTGATGAATAAATAACACTGTTGGTCCATTTATGCAGCCCCATCTAATCTCTCACTCAGTCCAATACAAGGAAGTTCAAAAATCATAGGAATAATTACTGTTCAGCAAAGTCTGGATGTACCAGATCATACTAAAACATTAAACAAATTACAAACAGCACGTATACGACTGCTGCTGCTTCACAAATGATTCTCTTGGCTGTGCCTTCTACTGTCCCTATCTGCATAACCAATACGACCTCTGTTGTGCCCATCTTCCACAGCATCGGTGTTGTAACTTGACGTATAGTCATGCCGTTTTTTACCATCTGACTGCCTGTCCGGTGAGCTCCCTCCCTTCCTCTTACGGCTGCTATTCAACATAGGTGAAGCCTCGTCCAACATTTCCCCTTCTTCTGCATTCCCGGATTCTGGTACCCTCCCTGACTGTACCCCCTTTACCGCATGCTGATTCTCATCTCCAATACTGCCCTCGTGATCCTTGCCACGGTCTGGATTCTCAGTTTTAGACCAGTTCTGCCTCCTCTCCCGCTTTTTCTCATCCTCTGCTGCCAATTCAATCCCGTCTTCTAGCTCTCTCTCAATAAGATCATCCTCGTCCACCAAATCTTTCTTCCGAGGCATTTCACCCCGTGACTTCCTTCTTTTCTCTAATGCTGCCTTCAACTTGTCCTTATCTAACTTTATTGCTTCTCTGGGCGACTGGCTCACTGGACCTTCTCGAAGCTCCAAGTTTCGACCAGCCATGCTGCCAGACTTCCGCGATGTGCCATCATCCCTCGACTCCCCTTCCTCTGTATTCTCATTCTTTCCACCAACCCTTTCTTGGCCCTCTCCTCCAACTCGTTCTGTCTGAGACTTAGATTTATTAGAAAGTTCTCTAAGATTCTCATTGTGGGGTGAGTGTTCGGAATAATGGTTCTCTTTTGCATCTACATCCACCTTATGATCAGTAATAACACTGCCCATCTCTGCGCTCCCATTCTCATTATGATTTTGGGCACTTCTTGGGGGCATCCCATGATTGTCAGAATGTGAGTGTTCAGGTGGACGAGATGAAATCTGCCTTGAAGCCTGTTCATCATTCGCAGATGACACTTTTGTAGAGGTTCTATGACTGGGCCCACCACCAGCACTTCCCTCTACTTCACTCCCTTGAGATGGAGGAACTCTGTTTTGCTCATACAATTCCAGCATTTGATTACTAACCTCTGCAAAACACACAAAATAACCACAATGTTTAGGAGAATATCAACAAATTTGAAGACCCAAGACACAAAAGGGCAGCCACCAACGGCAAACCCACGTCTCATCGATTCACATATTCCACCTATCAATTGTGAGAAAATCTTGGTTACATAAAATAATATCAAGACTGCTTGCCAATAATCATACTTGTGGGCTGACTATAAGCAAACAACCAAATGCAGAATCAATGCCATGGGGCTATCTAAAGAGCACCTCATTGGGTCCATATTATCTTGACAATGTAATGAAGGGTGTCATATTAACCTTCCAACTGGCGTGGGGTGACGTCAAATTCCTGCCACCAGACCTTCTCACCATCTGAAGGAAGCTTCACTTTGAGGAACTTGGCGGCAAGGAAAATAGCACCAGCCGCAATGTGATGAGGCTTGAATTGTAGGCAGAGTGATGTCCTCAGCCTGCAAGCCACTTTCCAATGTGAAAAGAGAAAAGAGACATTGCCACGATGAAAATGACAAGCATCTTAATCATACCCATCATTAACAAAATTCCATGCAACTTGAGCAAGGGCATTCTGTGCAACCTTGAATTTCTTTATTGCTTCAACAAGGGGTTTATAGGGGTGGTGAACATTGAGGTCAAACCCCAGTGTAGCAAGTACAACCCTTTCCCCTTGTAATATTAGCTCCTTTTGTTGCTCATATACTTCCTGCATGTCAGGTGTCAACCAATGAGTAAATTAAAAGATTTCTTTTTACACAAAGAATAAAGTTGAAACAAAAAAAACTTATAGTAGCAGCCAGTTAGGAAGGATGATTTACTGACGGTGAGCTGTTAAAGTGAAAATCTGGAAAGATTTAAGTTAATAGAATTGATGAAGAAAAGATTAGAAGGAAAATTTTGAATTCAATTATCATAATACCAGAAATTAAACATGCCTGCTGTTGTTATAATGTGTGTAATATCATTCGGTAGTATTTAACTAGAAACGAATGAAAGATGATATGAATAAAGAATTTGGCTGTATTAATAATAATCACCATTCATCTCTAAAATATAAATAATGCTTAATCAGTTGGAATGAATGAAACCCACTGTACAATAAC
This sequence comes from Pelargonium australe, assembly GCA_036897465.1. Taxonomy (NCBI): domain Eukaryota; kingdom Viridiplantae; phylum Streptophyta; class Magnoliopsida; order Geraniales; family Geraniaceae; genus Pelargonium; species Pelargonium australe. The sequence goes on along the minus strand of JAYMTH010001711.1, from coordinate 4,900 downwards.
TTTCACCGTGTAAACTGCAGTATAAAAATAAAATAAAAAATATGAAAGAAGGCAAATTGACAAGAATTTGTCATCTGATAACAATGAGAATTTACAGCTTCTATCAAATTTCAGAAAGAATTACGAACAGGCTTAAAAGTTAAAACCATAAGGCTTATGCTGTTACCAGTTTAATCCCATTTTCTAAAAACAAATGTATAGAATAGGGGGATCATCTTATTATGTTGCAATCTACTTTTCATGCTGACATATAATATTTGCTATTTTCATGTAATAAGGAATGGACAGTGAAGACAATGAGTAGGAGATATCCAGAAGTACCTTCTGTTTTATCCTCTGAGAAGCAGCAGGATCCTTCTTGTTTATTATCTCATAAGACACAAGAATAACATCCTTCAGCGGGCGAGGTGTCTCCTCAACCTTTCCAGCAAGAAACATACACACAGTTGCCATGGTCTGTATAGCACGGAGGAGTTGTAAGTACAATACAAAAACGGCCCAACAACAATATTCAAATACTTATGTATCACGCACCAGAGTCACTATTTTTTAACAATACCTAAGATCAAGGAGACAAGAAGAAAAACAAATCTTTCCAGCTTAACACAATGTTACAGAACAGAGAGACACACAGGCAAAGAGGAAGGGACGTGGTGTAGTACTAGCTTAATCTTCACAACAAATTTTGAAAACGTGCACACAATAAACCACAACATACACACACCATGTCAAAAGTCGGCCTACACACAAGGAAATAAGCACATACATAAGCCCTAATTTTAAAGATCTTTATTTCCATAAATTACCTTATATTTCAATGTAGTTTCATATCAAGCAATATGTAAACAAACAAAAAAATTTGAATGGTCCAATGACAAAAGTAACAATGACTTGGAGCAAGATGAACAACCTACCCTTCTGTCATTCTTTGCATGTGATTGACGTATGAAGAACCGATGGCAAAATATAATTGCTGTTGCTATAGTTACCTGAGGTCTGCATGGAAAAAATTCCAGTCCCAATCATTTATAATCAATATGTAAACATCAAGACATGATTTTGTAGCAATGAACCAATACACTTAACAGATATATGCATACTAAAAAGGCATATTCATACGATGACAGCCGCATGAAGAATGTATAACATTTTCACACACACACACACCACATACTTTCTCACAGTTATCTAAAAGCACATTACCAAAATCAAAGAACTTGTACTTTATTGCAAGGATAGTAGTGTTTGAATGAATGGACATTTTAACTAGAAGCATAAAAAGTGTTTGATTATTCCTGTTCATAAATTCTGAATTTAAGCACGGAATGGTTTACGTGTGAGCTAGAAATAATGTAACTTGTTATAATTGCAAAAAGTGGAAGATTGAACTTTCTTTCATTTGCATCACCGCAGAGATCTGTCAGTGACACAACAATACCAGGCCTCCCTAATCAAATTTATATATTATGGTTATAGTGCATTGATCAATTAACTCAATTATCACAGCTAATGTTAAAATTTCAATATTCCAATATAAATTTCCAAACAAAATGCACATCTCCCACTCCACTATGTCAACTTTTTACCAATCTAACAATCAGCAATTGGCCCAAGCATTAACTTAAAGCATAAATCTAAATATGTTCAACTAATCTAGGCATAAATCAGCAACGGACATTTTCCATAATCAACTTTAAATATATATTTACTTTAACACTCCAAATTAAGATCCAATCCTGAAAGTATACCAATAAATCCCTCTGTGATAAATCATTAATGAGCAATCCAACCAAAACATATAACCATAGTTTTGGTTGAGGAAAAAATGTTTATGTGAATAAACACAATTTAAACAATAAATATGAACAGGTATTAATAATTACAACTAGATGTTAAATTTAAAGCATTAGATAATAAATGAAGTCAAAATATTTTCATTCAAAACATAATGCATGTAATTCAAGTCTCCATCAACTAGAAAGAAAAAAAAATCCAAAAATCTTAATCTTGTGCTTAAAGAAATTCAAAAGACTAGAAATTGTCATCATCATCAAACATCTCATAATCTATCTCATCATCAAACTTAGCATTCCTACTTTCTTCTTAAACTTTTTCAGATTCATTTACATTTGTCAAGGGAATAGACAACCTAGGCCTATTTTGCTTCGTGTGTTGAATGAGTATTTACATTTAAAAAAAAGTGTGATTATTTGAAGTGTCAATTATTCCATGTAGCATACATATATGATAGAGAAAATATATCAGCCAGTCGTCTAATGATCGACACTCAACCAAGCCTCATACATACACACGGAAAAAGTATAATTTTAATTTTTTTTTTTTTTTTTTTACAACTTTTAGTTCAATGTATTCCATAATTACTCACCCAGTTCTACATAGTTCACATCAATTTAATTTTTCAATTTTTTTCTCCTTCAAAATATACATTTTTTTATATTAACTTTGGGCCAATCTAGGTCACACAGCTCTGGGTCTGGTCCAGGCTACAAACATATAAATACCAGTCCAGGTCGACCAAGTTGAACAGCCCTAGTTGAGTCTAAGTAATTTCCTTACTTTATGACAAATATGAAACAATATCTTTTTTATCTTCATTCTATCATAATAAAAAATATATCAAAAAGAAAAGCTTGTTGAGCCTGAGGTGCACCTTTTCGCGCCTAATACCTTTACCTTAGGTACCCAAAGGCATGAACCTGATGAAAGTTGAATGGGGTGACCACATATAAAGTGCAAGACCCTAAGCCTCAGCCCTCAAGTGAGGGGTGCCTTTAACTACTATGCATATATCTTGTAATGCAACAGAGAATCAGAGATGGAGACAAAATAAATTAAAAAATTAGAGAAACTAAAACTTATTGATGATAAATCAATATATCAGCATATCTGATTAAAGAGCCATCCAATTCCAAACTTTATGCCTATTTTGGGTGACAAATATTAGAGGATCTATCCTCGTTGAAAATGGCGACTAACGTAGTAGTCCAGAACTTTAACATCATTTAAAGCAAGTAAAATGTGTAGATAAATGCAAAGGAAATATCAAGAGCATTACACCAGGGATTTTAACAAAACAATGCCTCTAAAAAGGAACAGTACATCTAAAACTATCCAATATGTATTATAAAATACTCTTTTATTAGAATTGAAAGACATAAGTACAAGGCTATATGAGGACCACTAGTGTTGGGGCCTCATTACCCATCATGAAAGGCAAAAAAAGAAGATGCAAAAAATATCAAAAGTAGCACCCTGTCTTCACAGCATAAACGCCCAACAACAACTAAAACTCAATCCAACGTACAAAATGAGGGCTGCAAACACTTGCTTAGTACCCCTAAAAGTTCCATAATGCAATCTTACAAAAATACCATATATTACCACTATTCCAATACTCAACATCGATAAAATGCTAAGAATGAGCATCATTGTTTTATAGCAGTAAACCAGACCAGCATCCAAATATTTAACCTATTCATGTTGGGTGATTTCATTTTGCACCAACAGAGTTGGCATATGGGTAGTATTCTCACATATACTATTGTTAACAATCACAATATCATATTGGCTTTCAATACTATTAGATAAAAACCTTAGCTACAAAGTACAAAACTTACAAAAGCAATGGCAGGATTAAAGGCATGTAACTCTAAGTTTTATGTTTAAACTGAATGCAACTCTTTCAGATTGAGGTGATCAAGTACAATTAGCACTTTTTACCCAATATGTCATTTAAAAACAACGAAAAGAATAAAAACACTCCTTGGAGCACCATACTCACATCCAAAAACTCCTCCCAAAATGCCATGGAGAAGCCATTACCACAAAAACATTACATATAGAGTACTCCTCAAAAGGTCTATACAAACAATCAGCTTTATACATATCAACAGAACTCCAATCCAAATCCTCAAACCATAGGTGATAAAAGAGCACTTCCATCTACAAATCCCTACATAACTTTATTATTTGCTCAATATCTCAGCTCGATCACTTACATAGAAGCTCTGACTCTTCAGTAAGACTTGCTAAACCTTACCATTAAAAAACATTTGGGAAAAAAGAGCATTGCATTCACACTTTTAACACATACATATCTCTTCCCAAAATCTCCTCAATATCAATTGTTTGTTTTAGCTCCCTAAAATATATCAAAATATCCTTATTTCACACCTTCATCATAGTTTTTGCTCCCTAAAATCCCAACACCAATAATAGTTTAGTGCGATCACCAAATTAACGGTATCATTAACATATATTTTCAAAGGCAATGCAGCACTGCATTGATCATGATAGAGTTAGACTCCAGAATAACAGAAAGATGGTGCAAAACCAGTGCTATGAATGGATGCGGTACATGGTCATTACCATGGGTGAACCAAGGCGGGGCAATTTCCAAAGGTGCGCCTTTCCTGCGTCAAGGCACATGGCACAGCGCAACTAAAGTGCACCATACAATTGGACAATACTTCTAAGTTTTTCTAGATGAAAACCCAACGGCCTTTCAATCCAAGGAGGGTTATAAAATAAGGAAATTTAAATACACATCACAAATAGACATGCAGTAATTCAAGAGCACCATATACTTTTATATTCAGAGCACTCCAACCACAAAAAAAACAACCGTCACCAACCCATGAGGTATATAATATCTGAAGTCATCTCATTCTCTTAACTTCATTCTTTTTACTTCTCATTAGGAGTAATGCTGCCAGAATTTCATTAATCTATGATAGAACAATATACCTAATGAACACTTAATCAATATACCTATTCGATTGCCAGCATACCACATAGATATAGGTTACTAAACCTTTGAGTGTTAGTTGGAGTGTATATATAGAATATATTTTTTAAATAAAATTAACATATATATATA
>JAYMTH010001710.1:0-14174 GCA_036897465.1 Pelargonium australe | reverse complement strand
TTGGGAGGGTGGATTGAAGATGATTCGGCTTCGGCAGCTCTGCCGGGGCCGCGAGGCTAGGTTGTGGGAGGGATCGACGTCGCAAGCTTCGGATCATTGTGCGGCGTTTGATCCTTGTTTTTTCAAGTATGATCCGGTATTAGCCCGTTGCCTTGTCGGGGCTAGGTCGTGCCGAGGCCCCGTCTTCAGACACGGAGTTTGAGTTTACTATATTTTGAAAGATTTTATGTCAATAGGGTCTTCCAGAGAGATGCTTTATCTTTTAGTTTGGATTAGTCTTTAGTTTAGGTTTGGACTTTGTTTTTGTTTGCTTTTATCTTTCGCTAGTCATCTCTCTATCACCATATTGTACTTATCTTTCGTGGGAATAATATCCTTCCTTTCCGTTAAAAAAAAAATTCCAGAATCTACCAACTGATTGATTTATTTTGATATGATGGACATAAATATTATCCTTATGTTATGTCACATCTACTCTATGTGCTTTTTTTTTTTTTTTTTAATTTTTTTATCACATTTATTTTGTGACAACTCCCAACCAACAATTTTAATCCATATATAATAAGATTTGTATTTGGTACAATACCTCAAAATATAAAAATGGGTAATGTATGTTTTCTTTTTAATATCATCATTTATATTAAAAATGCTAATCAGAGTGATGGAGAGAGATTATGCAAATTTCCATAAACCAAAAGTTGAGATACATAACATACATAAAAGTGTGGCCCAGTGCACAAGGTTGACCCCATTATGGATTTTGGATCGAGAGTGTCAATTTTGTAGGGCCTAGTCCAAAGTTGAGATACATAAAAGGTCGGTCCAGTGCACGAGGCTGACGCCATTATGGGTTCAGTAGAGTCAATTTTGTGCCATTTCTTTGACTCGAACCCGAGATATCAATGTCACAAGACAAGAACCTTACCGTTGTGCAAGCGACAACCTCTATGAATGCACATATTTACAGAATTCAACAAATGTTCTAAGTTTCAAAGAACATGTGAACAAAACACATAGAATAGTTCCTCATCAGCTCACCTTGCAACAGCAGGACCAAAGTACATGCAGATAGGTGGATTTATCCTGAAAATTGACAAAACAGCTGATGGTATTGTCCAAATCCCATCTCCACAGATCAAACCCGAAGCAACTGCACCGGCAAAATCCTCCGAATCCTTCCGGTTTATTCGCTCCCACGCGAACAATATCACAGTTCCAACGAACATGTCAATCGCAAAGTAAGCACCGATATAGAATGGAACAGCCATTGCCATTGGGATTGGAATAAACTGCGAGACCTTGTTGGGAGTCACGTCCCGTGCAAGGTTTATCACCAATGCCGCCACAAAGAATCCACAACACAACGCTAAGCAATGCTTAGGCAGCTCGGAGAAGCCCTCAATACCTAAAATGGCCATTTCTCGGAAAATCACCGCATATGGCGCTTTGTACGGCCCATCGGGAGACCCAATATCGAAAGCAGTCCAAAATAGCCAGAATGTCAGGGGAGCAATAACGCAACCCATGGCGGTTCCTATTAACTGGCTCACAAACATGGACCTGGCCGACGATAGAGTGAGGTAACCTGTTTTGAAATCTTGCACTAGATCAGCTGCGGTAGCGACAATGGTCATCATAACCCCAGAAGCTGCCAGTCCTGCAATGACGCCTCCATCGCTTCCGACCAATGAAGCAATCACGAAGAGACCAATCTTTCCATAAGTGGAAGCCAAGCTCCAGTCTGTGAGACCTGTGCCGTAGGAATTGCAGAAGGCAAGGGCAGGGGCTAAAATATACGAGCAAAGAACAAGATACCACTTAAGGGGAGGAAAGATCATTGGTATCGTTGCTGTTGATATAGCAGCTAGCCCAACATACCCAGAAGCCGCAATCCACGAGGGTATCCGGTCTTTCAAAAATACTTCGTCTCTCTTTTTTTGCTCCATCAGTATTTTGGAACTCTCTCTATCTGTTAAAACCAAGAGTTAGAACAGGGTAAACAAGAAACATATAGCAGATCAAATATGAGAAATAGTTCCAAGTTTCCATAAGATATCTCATATTCAAACTAAAAATAAGGGCAGCCTAGTGCAGCCTCTCACCATTGTGTGGCCTGTATTGTTATTTATGTACCCAGCTTTACCCTTGCGTTTGCAGAGAGACTTTTTCTCTAACTTGAACTTGTGACCTTGAGATCACAAGCCAACAGTTTTACGGTTGTCACTTGTCACATAAGATCTAGTAATTTGAAAATTGGATTCAAGTATCCATAACACATGTTTAATAACTAACCATTATGGTAGCGTTTGGATTAGAATTTTTGTTTAGGAATGAGATTCAAAAATTGGAATGGAAATGAAAATTTCATTATTCATGCTTGTTTATGATTTTTGGTCATGAGAATGACTTTGGAATGGAGATCTCATTACCATCCCCATACCATTTTTTTACTCCAAACGCTACCTATAATTATCAAGTTCCAATAACCAGCACAAACTGCATCAAAAGCAGTTCTAATAGCATGAGAAAAAACTGAAGGATCAAATAACCCTAATCCATATGATAATTACAAATAATCAACGCAATAGACATCTTTGCCACTAACATAAAAGAGAGAATTGTGGGACATATATATCGTTATTCGTTACCTAGAATCTCCTTGACTATAGGAAGGTCCTGTTTTGTGCTCTGGTTACTTATTTCCTTGATGGTTATGGCTATTATCTTGATCAAATTGTAAAGACCATCCCCAAGAATAAGTGCAATAGCAATAAAGACCTGCAGACAACATAAAGGTGGGAGGATGGTTAAAGCTAGCCTTATACAAAGAAACTTTTTCATCAAGGGAAAAAATGTAAGTAGCAAAGTTTGAACGTGTATTATCACAAAAAACGACGTACACCTGTTCAAGTGAGACACTTCTCTACACCCGAAGATGTAAGGCATCAAAAACAGTGTTTCCATACCTTGTATCCATAGAGACCTTTGAAATCATTGCTTTCAAGGTTAGCTGGATACCAGTCCCCAGAATGTTGGGAAATGAAGGGCCACAAGAAACCCCATGAAATTATAGCCCCAAGAAGAACAGAGCAGTTGACAATGTGAGGGCAAATAAGGCCGCATCCAACATAAGTTGGGCTGAAGTCAAAATAGAACCTGCAACCAAGGAGGCAGTTTCAGAATTACCAATATAAAATATTGCGGATATTGGTAATGACATACGAGTACAGCACACCACTAGTAGTACTATTCGACATGACACGACACCTTAAGCTACATTACTAAAGATATATAGAGTCAGAGAGATAGCCAATGTGTGATGATCTTACGTGCTTTTGAACAAAGTCAAACCAAGGCTGGGAAAATTATCAAATCCACAAGAATCCCCTACGCCACTGAAAAACCATTTAAAGCAGCTCCATACTAAGCTTATACTCAAATATTTTCCAAGACAACTGACTTGTTTCCTGCAAGAAATCACAAAGGATGATAATATAATTAGTAATTAGTAATGCAATCCTTACAAATAATGTTAACAGCTGAAAATTCAGGAAGTTTTGAATTATATTTCATTAATCATTATATATATGTGTGTGTATCCATATATGCCAATTGGAGATAGATCCTATGTAGCAGTGCCATTAACCTGGCTGTGATTGGTAGAAATAAACAGATTATAATAATCTTACTTGAAGAGCAAACCCATGACGGTAAAGAGATTTTCTTACCCTGCAAGTTCAGCCCCGGAGTTCGTATGAAAGCTATTTATCAACATTGCTGTGGCTGTACCACTAGGATATGTAAGCTTATAATCCAGAATCATAACCTAAAACAAGACAGGGAGAAAGAATGAAAGGATAAAATTTACTAGCTAGCTTATTCAAGACAAATTTGCAACTGTTTATAACTAACTTATCTAAAAGATATTATTAGTAATCAAAGCATAAAATAGAAACTTTGATTATTGGGGCATCTAACTTTAGTACAATAGACACTTATTTTTGGACGGAGGAAGTAATAATAAAGGCCAGCTCTTGAACATAGCTTAAACTCCAACGCTAAATACTGATAAGATCCTTTAAAAAAAAAAAAAACACTGATAAGATGGCAAAAAAGCTACCTTACGAAGTGGAACGAGGCTAAAAAGACCGAGGAAACTGACAACAAAGAGAAAGCCAATCATCCAACCCAACCCTGGGTTCTTGATATCCTCAGCTCGGTTGCCAGGATAATCGGGACCAATGAGCTTATACGTCCTCTCATCCATAGCAAGCATATACGAACCAAACCCTCCTGTCAACAATTGGATACCAAATATTGAGAAACATAGTAAATAAGACAGTGTTTGGATTACAATTTTTGTTTGCAAACAAGAGAATCAAGAATGGAAATGAGAATAAGATACCTATTCTTCATATTTTGATTTAGAATATATAGTCATGACAATGCTTGGGAAGGGGCATATTCCCAAAATTTAGGTGTCATATGGAATATAATTTTTGTTCAAGAATCAGAAACAAGAGTGAAAATGGGAATATAAAACACTAGCATATGGAATATATTATTTTTCATTCCCATTCCCAATCCAAAAATAAAATTCCCAACACTAATTTAATATAAAACACTAGCTAAACAGATACAAAATTCACATGCAATTTCCAAACTAGAGCTTGAATTTGAGTGTACCGCTAAAAGCGAGGCCATAGCAAGCAACAACGCAGGTCTGGATCACTGTATTCTCCTGCTTGGTGAAGGGCTTGACCGAAAACCCTAAATTGGACATAAGCTGAGTCCAAGACTTGACGAAGAAGAAACCCAGCAACCCAGCTGCCACATTCAGGGACGGGATGATCCCAACGGTCAAATTCAACTTGTGAGTGATGATGCAGAACAGGAAACCCAACACGGCGCTCACAAACAACCCTCTCACAGTGATCTGCTCCTTCCATTCGGGAACCTCCTCCTCCTCCGACCCGCCGGCGGCGGTTTTGGGCTGGGAATTGATCAGCAGCGGCTCTGAGATCTCCACGCCGCCGGCGGTGGTCTCGGTGCCCATGGCAAGGTTGTGTAGTGTTGGGAGCGAAGGATCGGAGAGGATATAGAGGAAGATTCGTCTGCGGATATTTGGGGTGGTGTCTTGAGAGGTTACGAGAGAGACGATTTGACTTGATGACAGAGAATGGTATTCTCTGAGTCGAATGGCAGTTTGGTAAATTTCTTCATCTTCACAATCATGGGGATGATAGTTGACTTTGGCCATTTACATTATGCCACGTGTAACTCTGTACAAATTTTTATTATTATAAAAAGAAAAAAAAGATGAAAATACAAATTTATGTTCCTCAACCATGTTGTGAGAGAACGTTAGACATATATAAATGTTAATCCCTGAATTGACATTTGGACATTAGCTTGATTGAAATTTGACGGTTTTCTATTGTGTGTACGAGAGAAAGTAAGGAGTCTCAATTAACTTATTGATTATTTTTTTTATGTACGGAAAGGTGTCGAAATTTTTTCTTACAACAACCTGAGGAACATTTTAAGACATATATATACGAGACTTTACATTTTAACCCTAACTTAAGGCTTTTGACACCTTACTGTACCAAAATGAACTCTTACACCACCACCACCAAAGATGCGTTGAGTGAGGATTGATCCTGAAATCTCTTCTCACTCACACAGTTAAATTAACCAACTTCGATAAAAAGTGATTGATACGAGCTTTCAAAAAATTGTCTTTTTCACACAATATTTTTCTAAAATAAGACTATATTTAATGAGAGATTGAAAATTCCAATACAAAGTAGAAGATAATGTTGATGCAATCCTAAATTTTGTAAACTAATGCAATAATTGAAACCCATGTATAATTATAGTACCAATGTCTCTAAATGCGTGCCAAAGATCTATCCGAATAAGATATATATAATTTTTTAGAATAACCGAAGCTTCATTATATAATTGTAAGATGTTTGCTAATATCTTAATATTTGGGCTTCACTGGAGCCCATTTAAAATGAGAGTTTTGGGCCTCTAATGACATTTCTCACCATTGATGGATGGCCCAAATCTGATCTTATAATTGTCTTCAAAAACTAATTTGGCAGCTCAAACAAATATATAAGGAATCTAAAACATGAATGTAAATATGCCATAAATACATATGTAATACACTACTAAAAATAAAAATAAGAGCGGAGAAATCAGAGACAGGGCAGGGCGGGAAATGGTCTCCCCGTCCCCGTTTAGATAACGAAGAAAATTATTCCTCTAAAAAAAGTTCCTTATCCCATCCCCATTAGGGCGGGGATTGTGGAACTTTGTTGGAATGGGGTGCAATTGTAAATTATTCCTCCATTCCGCTTACAGAGTTTCTCATTTCCATACCAATCGGGTATGGAAAATGTGGGTCTCCATGGCGGTCAGGTTCAATTATCATTCCTAACCATAGTACTTGTTTCAAGTTCTCCTCCACAAACCATTTAAGTATTGACACAACATCGATTGGATTGATAACCTAACCATATTTGCTAGAAACGTCCGTGACTAAAACAAGTAAAGAACCAAAGTTGATGTAATCAAATCCGCAAGAAAGAAGCTAGTAGTAGAAAACGACCACCTAGTCTGTTTCGTGATTTTCACATGGTCACAATCACATAATGGGAAGATAAATTCAGCTAAAAAACACAAGTTGACGTACCGTTTCAAGGTTTAGCTTTTGTTTCGGTCCAAATTATGACAACTGAGTGGTTGAGTCTGTTTCAGCTGAAACTGGCAATGTTTTGTAGCTTCTTGTTTGTTAGTTCAAATGGGAATAAACCCTATTCGGCCAGTACTGTAACTGTTAATGGAATGATAATAGTAATAGATTTGCATAAGATTGTCTCACTTACCTTGTAACTTCCGCGATCATGAAGAGCCGATGGGGTCTTATCACATGAGCTTACCTGACGGGGGGACATAAATGAACAAAATGGTGTTAGATTTCATGCGCGCGTGCAGCGTGGCAGACAACTAATCAACCTGTAAGGAATTCCGATGAATTATTGCTAGCAATAACGAAACTAGTTCTCATTACAAAGTCATTTTCAATTATCAAAAGCTCATAATCTAAACGTGAAGAACGAAAATATCATTCTTGATTCTCATTACTGAACATAAAGTCCAATCCTAACGCTACCAAATAACTATCTAGCGCTGACAATGTGGGTTCTAAATCAGTGAGCTACAATTCGAGTTCTGTATCGGGTTGGGAAAACCTAACCCGGCCCTGACCCTGCAAGCGGAGTGGGTTGCGGGTATAACATAGAAAATGTGCAGGTTGAGTACGGGTTGTTTTACCGATCAACACTATTGTCATGGTAAAATCAACCCAAAAATTAATCGGTCTATTCTGTCAGCCCGAAACTACATAATGCGGGTCGAATTTCGAGAGCCTGCGGGGTCAGGTCTACTACTATCATATATGTTACTCAATAATAATCATTCACAGCTCAAAAGGCAAACCAAATGGACGTGTTATGTCAAGAGTGAGATTCTCATTACTAAACGATAATTCTAATCCAAATGTTACCAAACTATTAGCAACTTGCAATTTGAACAGATAATTACAGCTCAAAAGGTGAACCAACAGTGTTGTTTCAAGTGTCAATGTGCGAACTAATAGGAGTAGATAATCATCTCAATGAACTTTCCCAAAACTAGATTCAAAGAATATGACTGCAACTTGTTTAACTCATTCAATGATCATAATAGTACCGATAAATGCGTTTTGGAAATGTACCTGATTTTGCGCCTGACACTTGCTTTCTTCAGAACACGTCCTTTGTCTTCCATGTGCCATAAAAAAATGAACAGTCAGCATGGGAGGCTTTCTCAAAGCCAAAGCTTTTTTGTCCAATAGCTTACAACAGCTTCCTCCTGCACGGGCTCACCCTTATTTCTTTAGATGGACGATCAACAAAATTTAGTAGCTGACATGGCAAGCTCCTATAACTTCAATTCAAATGTCACAATTGTACCAGATTGTGTCAAGAGTCACCAGAAGAACATATTCTATAACCATCTTAATGAGCTTTCATGATTAGAACTAACTTCAAAGAGTAAGATTGCAACTTGTTTAACTCAAATAGTAACCGATAAGTGTGTTTTCGAAATGTACTTGACTATGCATGTCATGTGACACTAATCAAATAATTTCGGCGTGCTATAAATACACTTATCAAATTAAAAGCGTTTTGTTTTTGAGCTCACAACAGTTTCCTCCAGCACAGGTTCGCAGCAACTCTCCATCACACAATAAAATTTAGTAGCTGACATGGCAAACTCCTAGAGCTTCAAGTGTCACAATTGTGCCTGCATTAATTAAAGTCTCACGTGATATCCAACAGTGCAAAATGATAACTGAAGTTGCCTTGTTAGCATCAATAGATGTGAAAAGACGGACTTTGAATTCATAAAAGATGCAAATAGATTCATGCAGATGTGATTAATGCTGAAAAAATAGACCATGTGAAGTTGCAATTAGTAGCCTACAATTTGAATCGATAATCTAGCTTTCACACCTCAAAAAATATACTCTCTCAATACCAATATGAGTGTCCAATTTCTATATATAAAAGAATTGTCCCAAAACGAGTGTCTACTTTCTATTTTAGGAAGTTAGTTATGTGTGAATTACCAATAATATCCCTAAGATAAGTTAGTAATAACTCTTTGAGTTTGTTACAAGATGAGTATATAGGGTTATAAGGGTAAAGTTCAATCCTAACTAACCTATCCTTAATTTTCACACACAAAAAAGTGGACGCTCATATTGGGACGGAGGGACCAAATGTTTTGTTTCAAGAGTCACCATGTGATGATGTACTCATTCCAAACCAAAATGAATGTCCCCATTTCTTTATAGTATAAAAAAAATGTCCCAAAAAGTGTACTTTTTCTTACGACAAAGCCATAAGAGGCATTGAGGCTGTGAGGGCATACGAAGAGAAGTCAAAAACACAAATAAATTATCCCTTAATTTATGCAGAAAATGTATAGTAAACACTCGTTTTAGGGCGGAGGGATTGCAAATAAATATTAGCATATAATCATCTTAATGAACTTTCATGAACAAAACTAGATTATAAGAATAAGATTGCAACTTGTCTAACTCAAACAGTAGGCAAATAGTACTAATATACACGTTTCGGAAAAGTAGTGGACTTTGGATCCGACACTTACTTTCTTCATTATGCGTCCATTGTCTTCCAAAAGCCTTTTGTCTTTAAGCTCACAACAGCTTCCTCTCCCGCACAGTCTCACTGTAACTCCCATAGATACACGATCAGGAAAACTCTCCACGTGGGGGTCTCCATCACACAACAAAGTTTAGTAGTTGGCGTGACAAAATCCTATAGCTTGGAATGTAACAACAGTGCCTGCATTGGGTGAATTGTTACATATTGTCTGAAGGATGGAATCAATAGATGCAGAAAGTAAACTTCGAATTCTCGGAAAATGCAAATAGAGTCATGCAAATGTGATACAGAATATGTGAAGTTGCACCAATTATTATGATCACAGTTCACATATGAATCCTATTGTGAAGCTAAAAAAGTTGATTTTCAGAAAGTTAGGGACTCATAACTGAAACTACAAAACTGAGTTCAAAATCGTAGTGAAAGGTTTATCATTTGCTAATACTTTTAAACTAGGCGATTACAACAAGGTATCAAAGATTGAAATTTTGCACCAAAACATTCGCAAATAAATTTCAGTTCGATGCATGCAGCAAAATAGATCCATCATAGCTTCTTCATGTTTCAAGTATAATAAGTTTATAAGATATACCAAGCAATATATAGACCTAAAAGTATAAATCACGAAATAGAAGATAAAAACAACCTTGATTTGACTCCTTGAAACATCCATAAAATGAGGTTCTAACGAGTACATCAAATTCCATTGCAGCTCAGCAAATAACACTTTGGAGCAATCCTGTGGTGCACAATGTAAAGGAAATCTAGAAATGAATTGTTAAATGTACAAATAAAAATACAAACTCCACAAAGGGATTAGGGGAAAAAGACTACACTGAAAAAGTTTAACTTGGCCCCAAGACCAATAATTGCAAATGGCCCATTTATATGTAAAAAAAAGATATGATACAAAGATATTTAGTAGGGGCAATCCAAGGGGCACCTGTACTCTAGATAAGAACCTTTTTGGCAGTGAATCAGACCTATAGTGACCTACTAATAAATTTAACGAATCCATGCAATCTGACAAGTGACATCTTAAGAACCGACAGTATTCGACCAAAATATAATCCTTCCAAGCATGGTGGGCTCACCCCTCCATGGCAAGTACCCAAAAAATAATTGAAAATATAGGCTGACATAATCTAATATCAGCTTAAGCTGTTAAGCATAAAATAAAACTGAACACGGAACTAATCATGCTCATGGATCTAATCTCAGTATTATCATTCGCACAGTTGCCTATAGATGTGTTTATATGCATCCGACAGAGAACAGTTACAGATGGACACAAATTATCCACAAGTTGTAAACACAAGTTGTGAACTCGTATTTATCATTGGGTAGTTTCGTGAGTGCATTCATCATCCTTGCTACCAGCGCCAATAGGTGTAAGCTTAGGTGCAAAGAAAAACTGCTTCACAAACTTGTGGGTCTCTAAACCACTACCAAATTTATACATGATTTGAACCTGATAAAGAACAGCTAACCGCAATATTGTATCTTTCTATATGTTGCTCTCCATTCGTATCTTATGGAAGAACAGTGTCGTCACACTCATTAACAGTCATAATGAAAAAATCTTTTTTCTTTCACACTGTATTAATCAATCATAAAGTCTTGCTCTAAAGTCACGTTGCCCTAACACATCTACATTTATATATATGTGTCTCCTATGACAACCAAAGGAATCTAACACCAAGCCACCCAAAAAGACATTAAAATGAAGGTGAGTCAAGTACTATCTGTAATATACTTAGAACAAAAAAAGTTTCCTTTCTAATTTAGTTGGTCATGTTTTTTGCAGTTATTAGGATGGTTGCACCAGAAACTACAGCAAAAGAGCCCAGAAACATTCAAGGACTTCACAAATGGTATTCTTTCAATCCTTGATCATTCATTTTTGCTAAACAATAACATGAAAATCATAAGATAAGTAGATCACGACTTCACCACGAACTACGTCACTCTGTTCAATCTGGCAAATTTTTCAGAAGTGATTAAACATTAGCTACCCTTCTCAAACAAAAGATCAAATATCAGATTACCCTCAGGCCAGGTAAACTAAGCAAATCAAGGTTCACAAATATCCAACCTCGTAGGATTTTCCAACGCCAGAGTAACCAAATTGACCTAGACCATATGTGTTGTGGTGACAGGCCACCTCATTTTCTCATTAGAAAATGTTTTAAAAGGCAAGAAACAGCTCTTACGATATAAAATACAATGCCCTGAAAACAAACTCACATAGAGTGGTGCATCAACCAAGTTGGTCCACATTTACCCTTCTCTGCAGTACAAGAAAAACATAGCAACGTTAATACCAATGAGTCAAGCTAACAAATGTACATAAATATGGATTCCTAGGTAATCTTAACAATGTTGTAATTTCTTTTGGAACTCTGATTTGAGGTTAGAATTGTACTTGACTTTCAGGGAAGCCATTGCTCGGAGACCAAGACTATCCTACTAAGCCAAGCTTTGGCTTCAGTTATTGTCCCGGATCCTTTATGCAGCTGGGAAGAGTGGAAGATAACTTTGGAGAAGAAACATCCTTAGTTGTGTCTGAAAGCTTCCATGGTTTTCTCTCCATTGGAACACTTGGTTCTGAACCCATCATCAATGAACCAGAAACACCAACATTTGCGACACCACTGGAGAACACAACCGAAATCAAAACAAAGGTTACAGAGAACGACTTGATGCTCATTCATTATGAGCTAGAGAAGTTCCTTGATGCTGAAGCGAAGGAAGAAGAGTGTGATGAATCATCTGGGAGGAACAGTCCTGTAAGCACGATTACACTAAGTGACAACCAAATTGAGGATGTCAATGCTGAAGATTATGAGAAGTTTGTGGTATGCCCACTACAAGGATATCTATTTGGGTCTACAATAGAGCTTCCTGAGACAAAAATTGACCAAAAGAAAGAAAAAGCATCACTTGCAGAGCTGTTTCAGAGAACAAAAATAGTTGATGAATGCCCCAAAGATGAGGAGGTGCAAAAAAAGCATGCACGGAAATCTTCTATGCATCTCATGAAAAAGATGATAAAGAAGCTCAATGTTTCCTCAAAGAGCCATTCCCATTCTGCAGGTGGCTTTTCTGCAACCAAGAACAAACTCCAAAAGGTATGTAGCACTAGTTTTTTTAGAAACACTATGGGGTTTTTTAAGTCGTAGATAGATATCATCATATCAGTTCTCTATAGTCTAAGATGTCAACATGGAAATTATTTGCATAAACACACTGTGAGGGCATCCACTGTAAATGAGTCCATAGAAGCAGATAAAGTAGACTATCAAATTCCTAGGGATCAGAAATCTTAATACTGAGAGACCAAACTGTAGGCTGTAGCTTTTCATTTTTGGCATGCAGAAAAGGTGTGACAAGTATATTGATTAAATATAGTCAATAATAACAACATTACAACAACCTGAGTGAAAATCACTAAAGTTATCATATTCAGATCCCATCCAATGCAAACCAACCATTTAAAACACCTTAATCATGACCAATAAGTACAGAGTTGAGATATAGAAAACACACACACACACACACACACACAGCTTTAGGGTACATCTATCACAAATATTTATAAATACCATCACTGCCTTGCTTCTTAAACATCAAAGAGAATTAGCACCCACTAAATGGATTTTATATGTGCAGGTCCTAAGAATATTCCATAGGAAAATCCATCCTGAAAGTTCTGCAGTTGGAGAAGAATATGATAAGCCACGGAGAACAAAGAAAGAGGACATTATGCACAACTGTTATTGTGGTAGTAAGCACCCAGATGAAGACAACAGATCTCGAGGATCAACAAACAACTTAAACCTTCCCCGATGCCAGTTCAATGGCAGTATTACAAGTAAAAACAGGGAGCACTGGATCAAAACAGATGCAGACTGTAAGTAACACTACCTAACTCTATGCAACAATGTTATGATTGGAAAAGAGTCCCATGACTCCTAACAAATTCATTTGTTGTTAAACATCTAATTTAGGTGCCATGTCAATCTTGTATTATATAGCGAATTCAATTTTCAAACTAAAAAAGGTTTACTAAGTCTAAAGTGAAAATTGAGGTTTAAGAAATATTAGTATAAAGGTGGAGATGGCTACATCTCCAAAAGAATTTGAGCTAAGTGAATATTAGTAAAATAGCAGAGTATATGGTGCAACTTTACGAAATACTACTCGAGATAATGACGAGCACAATTAATACATTATTCGAGGGAAATACTAAGTTTAAAGTGAAAACAGACGTTTAAAAAATAAGGATATGTTTATGAACAACCCATTATCCTGGTTAAATCTGGGAAAACAAAATAATTAGTCCAAATCAGGTTTGATCCAATAATGAGACAGCATATATGACCAACCCAGTGGCCTCTTCTGTCCTGTTTTTAACACATTGGCTTCCCTTTCAGCAATTTAAGGATACAACCAGGTCATATATAAGGTGTTGTGATAGAAATAATAATTCTGCAACAACTTAATGATTCATAGCTGCGGTATATCTGACCCTTTTCTATTGTTATGATTGCAGATTTGGTACTGGAACTGTAGCGATGAAAGATCTAAGGAATGGTTATTAGCTGCTGTCTTTCCTGTGTACAAATATTGCAATGGTGTTTGATAAATTCATCAATGCTATTATGTATGTAGTGTGGCTGTGATTGATCAAGTCAAAACAAGAACAAAGAGGTATCTCCTATCCTCTTGAGTGTGATAATAAAGCTGTGGCCATGTGTATACTTATCAATATAGGACTGATTTGATTGTTTGGGATCATATATATTGTTGAGATTAACTATAAATGTCACTGTGTCACAATAGCAACTCTGGTGTAAGATCAACAAGTATAAGTTATACTCGTGGCACGGGACACTCGTGGCTCGGGACACTCGTGGCACGGGA
>JAYMTH010001709.1:0-14177 GCA_036897465.1 Pelargonium australe | reverse complement strand
TAATAATAATAATAATAATAATTGAAATATGTTTAAGCTTTCCAATTAACCATGTTGATTGAGCTGCTTTATAGTTATTATAGTCTTTAGTCATAATAAACATAATTGTCTTTTCTTTTTCTTCTTTGAAATCTAAATATAATTGTCTTAAAATATATAGCCTAGGGCAATCATTTTTATCTGTATTTTTTTTTAAGTATATAGATTAGTTATATTAATACATGGAATTTGTTATAAAATATATGGTCTACAGTCTAGTTGATATTTTAACTTCCAATAATAATGGGAGGGCCTATGAGAAGTAAAGAGAGTTATTTTCATTGTGTAGAGAGCTAATTATAAGAAGGAGAAGAGTACAAATAATTTTTCATAGATGGACCCATCCATATGCTTTGGCATTTAGCATAGTAAACAGCCATCAGATAAAGCAAATGGCCACTTTAGTAATATGTCATATGTGTGTGTCTGGGTTCAATGAAGCACATTTATCATAGTCAACCACTCATTTACAGAAGAACTATTCAGGAAGCTGACAATTTAAACTTGTATAAAGCCACCAAGCTCTCTCCTAAGTTATGGGAGCTATACAGATACACACCCCCACTACCAAACACCAAAACAGATCCACTTAATTGATATCATACCAAAAACACCCCTACACTTTCTACTCAGAATTCATGATTGGTTTGATGTTTTAAAATTGATGTGCACTGACTAAAAAGGAAAAACATACATGTATTGTGATGATTCTCAGGAAAAAATAAAAGAAAAATCAGAGAAGGAAAAGGCAATTGATGACTGGCTTCCTATAACCTCTTCAAGAAATGCAAAATGGTGGTACTCTGCATTTCACAATGTTACTGCTATGGTTGGAGCTGGTGTCCTCAGTCTTCCATATGCCATGTCAAACCTTGGATGGTATCTACATTATTTCTCCTAATTTATGGTCCAACCAAGATTCTCTGTTACTAGTCTGTTTCAATTTATGTTTGAAATTTTCAGGGGTCCTGGTGTGGTGATTCTAGTGCTGTCATGGATCATCACTCTCTACACTCTGTGGCAAATGGTTGAGATGCATGAGATGGTTCCAGGAAAAAGGTTTGATAGGTACCATGAACTGGGTCAGTATGCTTTTGGTGAGAAGCTTGGCCTTTACATTGTGGTTCCTCAGCAGCTTATTGTTGAAGTTGGTGTCTGTATTGTCTACATGGTTACTGGAGGAAAATCACTCCAAAAGTTCCATAACTCCGTCTGCCCCGACTGCACTGATATCAAACTAACCTTCTTCATCATGATGTTTGCCTCTGTCCACTTTGTTCTTTCCCATCTCCCCAATTTCAACTCCATCTCCGGGGTCTCTCTAGCCGCAGCAATCATGTCTCTGAGGTACACTTAACCATGAATTGAAGACCTAAAAATGCATACTTTAGCCAAACCCAAGTAGCAGAATCAAGATATGTTTGCTGATAAAGCTTTGGTATTGACATTGTTGTTGTTTTGCAGTTACTCCACAATTGCCTGGTCAGCCTCTGTGCACAAGGGTGTCCAGCCAGATGTGCAATATGGGTACAAGGCCAAGACCACAGTAGGAACAGTCTTTAACTTCTTTAATGCATTAGGAGATGTGGCCTTTGCCTATGCAGGGCACAATGTGGTGCTTGAGATCCAAGCAACCATCCCATCTACTCCTGAGAAGCCATCAAAAGGACCCATGTGGAGAGGTGTGGTTGTTGACTACATTGTTGTGGCCTTGTGTTACTTCCCTGTTGCTCTGATCGGATACTGGATGTTTGGTAACGCCGTTGAGGACAACATCCTCATCTCATTGGAAAAACCCAGGTGGCTCATCGCCATGGCCAACATGTTCGTTGTCATCCATGTTATTGGAAGCTATCAGGTGTTCTTCCAAACTAGCTTAATTGGTTTGCAAGTTTCTCAAACAAACCTATAGGGTTACTTTCTCAACGAATCGTGTCTTGTTTTGGCAATGTAGATTTATGCCATGCCGGTGTTTGACATGATGGAGACAGTGTTGGTCAAGAAATTGAATTTCAACCCCAGCATAATACTTCGCTTTGCTGTTCGGAATCTGTATGTGGGTAAGTGAATTCATTACCTTCCGAACAAAGGAATTGTAAACTGGTACTTCTTTGCCTCCAAATTTTGGATAAATGTGTGATCTTTTTCTGTTGCAGCATTTACAATGTTTGTTGGCATAACCTTCCCTTTCTTTGGTGGACTTCTCGGGTTCTTCGGAGGATTTGCTTTTGCCCCAACAACTTACTTTGTGAGTCACAAACTTAATTTCCCTCCATTCCATGTCAATGTCATTCACAAAAACATAGTATTTAAACAAAAACACATCCTTAAATCTGGTTCACTGATGACAAGTCCTTCATTTCATGTTTATTTCTACAGCTACCTTGTGTCATGTGGCTTGCCATCTACAAACCAAGAAAGTTCAGCTTATCCTGGTGGGCCAACTGGGTAAGTTCCAGTTTCAGCATAATTTACTGTCTTTTTATTTTTCAGTCAGTATATAATTTGAAGTGTATATATTGAGTCCTGACCTTATATATATACTTATGGTTTCAGATTTGCATTGTGCTTGGTCTCTGCTTGATGATTCTCTCGCCTATCGGAGGTCTGAGGTCGATCATAATTCAAGCCAAAACCTACAAGTTTTATTCATAGACAGACATCATCATCCAAAACCTACCGGAGAAAAGTTCCGTCCAACCAATCAATATCTAATTCGTGCACGCATGTTGTGTTTTTTGTTTCCCCTTAGTATCTGTTAGCATGGGTGAACTAGACTTCATATATTTTGCAGTATCTACACATAAAAGTACATAAAGGTTTGTTCTGGAGACACATTGTACACATAATTGCAATGTTATCATGAATTACATGCTAAGCATACCATTGAACAAAATTATCCACATGTATAAGTGCAATCATTACCCTACACAAGACAAAATCACCAGGCAGATGATATTGTCATTTCCATTGGTAAATATATTTGTTGTATACATACAATCAAGCCTCCAACTTCAACCATTGAATTTCCGTAAAGGTTACAAGGAATTAAAAGCCTGTCGGAAGCAAGCACCAACCCATATCTTGATAAATCTCCCTTCCTGTTTGTGGCAAAAGTGAAATAACGAGTGTAAGTAGAACCCCAAACAGTCAGGTTTGTCTCCACCTCTTCACGGGGTGCTCTCCAGGTCCCTGGCTCGATTTCTGACAACATTTACCTATACAACAAATGAAATAATTACATTGCATCCTTTTTTTCTTTTCCATAATAGTTTTGACACTAAATGGTTCTCAGAAAACATCATGTCATATGAATATATCCATTGATTTTATCTCTCTAAAACTTATTGAACTAGAGGGTCAAGTTTCAATAAGTTAATGGACAAAAATGATATCTCCTAAGTAAAGAATGGTCAGACACACTTTCATCACTTATTTTGTGTCATTTTCTAATGTAAGCATTGTGTATGGTCCATGGAAACTGAAGCTCCGGCTGATTAATATCTGGAAGGGTCCCTTAGCCGAGTCTTTTTATTCAGTCACAGACAAGGAAGTAGTCCGATTATTTTATTGAGATTTGCTAGTTTTATAGATGCAGTATACCCTCACAGCATTCAAATGATTCTCACTTTCCAGAGCAACTAAGGTAAATCATGCTTCAAGTCGAGGTCAACCATTAATATTATTAATCCTAGAACATCAAGAGAAAATGATTCCTATGCAATCCAACATAGAGAGAGCAACATACAATTGTGCATGCATTATGTGTACATATACATAAAGTATGAAAAGAAAATTACGATACAAAAGAAAATCATTCAGCATGAATCATGAGGCAAAGACTGTTTAGTATTCTGTTCATTTGGCATGAACCGTGCAGCAGTAATGAGTATTACGCCTCATGGCCGGCTTCCTGTTATGATTTGTGAGCACGGATACAAGTGTTCTGTTTTGGCATGGCACGAGGTATTAGAAATGGCAACTCCAAAATAATGTAGACAGCTATCCACAAGTGTTTTTTTTTTTACTAAACTATGAAACATATACATTTAATCTTTGAGATGGTTTGCATGCAAATGAGTCATAGATAACAAGGCAGTTGCAAATTTATAATCATTCAAGAGGAACTTCTTGGCATAAATGCAGAGCATCTCATCATTATACACTTTTCATTAACTAAATAAGAGCAAATCCTTTTTATAAGACTCTAAACACTCTCAAAATACTCAGTTCCAGCAAGAGCGCTCTACAAATCATAGCTTCCTGTGGATTGGATTTGTTTTGCATGAATGTAAAATGAGGGAGCACTTCTGCCAAAAGTGCTTGATGTTATTAGCAGTGTGCAATGATCAAATATGCATGGTGGCTTAATCAGAAGCTAATGTTATTTTGTTGGGTTGCATGTAACTATTATAATGTTCATTATTCACAAAAACAACATGAATTCTAAAATGGACCATTACTGCTTTCCTTCTGCAATGACAAAAAAATATCCACATTTGCCTTATTACACAAGATATAACTTATATGGTTATTATTCATATAGAAAACGGAAAGTCAGCTATTTAGCAGACAAAATATATATCCTTCTTTGCAGGAAACTAGAAGTTTTCCGCATTATTTTTTAAGTGCAAAAATTATACTTGCATCATTGTTTTGTATCTAACATAAGTAAATAAGACATGCACTGTTTATAAATGCAGTCCGATTAGCTTCAATTAATAATGACAGAAAACAAAGCAGTGGAGAACATGGGTTTTCCTTTAGTTGACCCCTGCCAAGGAGCTATTACATTGTTTTTCGGAGCAAAGTTTAACAAATGACAAGACACGTGCGTGGCAGTAGGATGTGTACTCTAAGGAAAATGGAGTTTGTCCTTCATTCTCACATGTAAATGAGTGCAAATATTAATAAGGCATGCTATAGTGCATTTATTGCAAGCCTCTACACCCAACTTCGATGGGGGCCGAGTAGTGTGAGAGGATCACAGTCACAAGATAATCCAACAATGGCGCTCTTGTAATTTAAACACAAAGGGAATCAAGCAACAAACATATCACCTTCTAAGAAAGGAATTCCACCTAATCCGGTTACCAATTCCACAACACGGGTGGAAAATCATCTCTCATGCATTTCATCAGTTATTGGTTGCAAAAACAATTACAGCCATTTCAATTTGATCATAGACGACAAGAACTTTGTCGGTGCAATTGGAAAGCCTAATTGTAAGGTTATGTATAATCAAGTAATGTAAATGCATGTCAAACAAAAAAGACACTCAATTTAGATAGAAACCACCCCCAAGTAGTGTTGTTCAAATAAAAAAATGGAGCATTTATCTGCAAAGTCCGCATCATATGAATTTAAAACAACACTGGACAAGTGTTTAAAGTTTAAACTATAATTATAAGATTCCAGATAACACATATTCATTCCAAGCAAAAACATGACAAAGGAGCATACATAGATACCATCCACCAATGACATATTTCATGGAAACAAAACATATAATTTAGATAGAAAGAAAGGAAAGAAAATCGACGTACCTTAATCTATGTTAGTTTCTTTTCAATTTGCCACAGCGCTCTCTGTACAGCTCAATCCAAAGGTTGGAAATCCACAAAATGCTGACTGAAATGGCCGTGACCACCACCGCGAGCCAAGAAACCCAAATCCACCTCGGAATGAAACCATCAGCCTCCCCGCTAAGGAAAAACGCCCCCATTCGGTACACAAAATATGGCCCCAGAAAGCCCCGAACCACCGAATAGAAGGCGTAGAAAGGAGGCGAGAGGTAGCGGTGGAGGTTGGCGGCGAAGACGGAGTCGTGCTTGCGGGCGCAGGCGAGGGTCCAGGTGTTCTGGCAAAAGCTGGTGACCTCGGCGAGGACGAGGAGGACGAGGATGGAGAAGGCGCCGTGGTGGACGAGGTAGCGGCAGGTGACGAAGACGAAGAGGGTGCAGAGGTGGTGGCCGATGAAGAGGAGGTCGGCGGGGTAGAAGACGAGGTAGTGGAGGAGATCCATGAGGAAATAGGCGATGCTGTAGTCGAGGACGAGGCTCTGAGCGGCGGTGTTGGCGGCGGAGAAGCCGCGGTCGGGGTCGGCGAGGAGGGCGGTGAGGGCGAGGAAGACGGCGGGGGTGCCGTGGAAGTAGGAGATCATGCAGCTGGAGGCTTCGGGTCGGATCTTAGGGGTCCAATTCCGAAACACGACGAAGTAGGCAATGAGGTAGATGAGCAAAAACATCGAGAACAGGATCGGAAGGTAGGGCACTGCAAGAGGCTTCAATTGAGCTGCTAATGACGACGCTGTTGCAGCTAGGGTTTCCATTTTCTGAAACCCAATAATTTGTTCAATCATTTGATGAATCAGAGAGAAGGGTTTTTTTCGAAATGAGGAGGGAGGAGGAGAAAAGAGAGGACTTGGCTCTGGCTTTAATAAATTTATTTATTTAAGGACAGAGCGAAAAAGAGAGCGCGAGGTCGCTGTAGTGGTTCGTTTTCTTTGGTTTGGTGAGCCCTAAAATCGAATTTTTAGAATATTTAATGGGAAAAAAATATAAGGATTAGCGTTGAGTTTTGAATAGTCTGAGATTCACGGGAGCTGGAGGTAGACGAAACAGAGGAAGAGGAAAAGGAAAATACAAAAACTGAAAGAGTGAAATGTGAATGCTACTACTTTTCTTCTTTGTACTCTATTTCTTGCAAGACAATATATTATTTTATTTGTCCGTTGGTGACTGTGAATATTGGTGACATCTCTATCGTTGTCTCCGTCAATTGCTTTTATTTTCCGGGTCAAAGAAGGAGATTCCATAAGCAAAGTTCATGAGCCATTTAAGATTAAAACAGAGTTTAGAAACTAAATTGAAACGAAACACGAAAATTCATTGACTATTTTTAGTTCAAAAACATCAAAATTCGGACCATATAGGGTATTATACCTATATGGTTTGAAATTATTAAAAGAAGTTGTAATGGTTGAGCTTGAACTACCTCAACCACTCTTCAGTACTTTTCAATGGAGGATGCTTCAGAGCTCAACCACCCATTCTTGTTGTTGTGCCCAACTTCAACAACACCATGTGCCTCTCTTTTTGACACCCACTGCACCAATCTAGATAAAAATACAAGATTGGAATGTCCTTGGTAGTGATGGTGGTGTGTTTACAGTTGCAGTCAAATATAAACCAGGAGGATTTGGAAGTCACAAAAGTTGCTATCTTTCTGCTTATTTTCTAGTGTCTTAAAATTTTTCTATTTCTTGCTTCTTGTTTTGGTTTCATACATTAACATATGATTACACATCTGCAGTTTTTACTTAATCAATCTCTCCCTCCTCCACTTCAGCATTCACGGGATTGGGAACGCTAGGAGGGTCGCATTCTCCATCCTCCACTTCATTCCCGCCATTTAGCACGACACTTGGTGGTGGTGGTGATGAATCATGTTGCATATCTTCCATTTCATTCCCAGCTGAATTTGGAAGGCTTGCTGCTGGTGCATCGCATTCTCCATCCTCCACTTCATCCGCTACGGGATTTGGTCGATTGCTTTCTTTTTCTTCTTCCTCTTCTTCTTCTTCTTTCACGGGAGGATTCACAGGACTAGGCGGTGCCTCACATTCTTCTTCCTCTTCATCCATTTTCATGTACAATCCAAGTTGTTCTAAAGGATTTCCCCCAAAACTGAAACTGCCCAAGCGTGCCAACCCATCTTGACAGTGCTCTGGACTCGTCTCGTCTACAGAACTTGGTAACTGCTCCACAGGAGCCCTCAGCATTTCCAAGTCTTCGAGAAACTGAGAATTCTCGTTTATTTCAACAGTTTTCTCAATCTGCACACATTCCGCGCAGAAAGATAATAAATAAATAAAACAATCTATCTATATCCGGTTTCTGCAAAAAGAGTAGTAGTTTTTTACCTGCAGCAATGCCTGTCGTGCTGCTTCCCTCTCAAGTTCCCTCTTTCGCTTAGCCTCAGCTGCTGCTTCAGCAGCAGCTTCTGCTTCAGCACGCCTTCGAGCATCTTCAGCAGCCTTTGCTTCTGCTTGCAACCGTGCTTTCTCTGGTCACACATTGGAAAAAACATTCCTTAAATGACACTAAACGAATATGCTCACACTGTTATGCAAAACATAAAATAGACTACATGTAAAAAGCTCACTACCTTTTCTCCTCTGCATTTCAAGTTCCTCCCTCTCCTTACGTAATTTCTCAGGATCCTTCTTTCCAGCCTAGTTACAAACAGATAAAATTCTACAGTATCACAACCACAATTGACAATGACACAAAGGTTGGGGCATATTTATAAGAAGCTTAAATACAACATACCTGCAAAAGAGTCTTTTCTCGAGCTTTAAGAATGGTATCAGCAAACCTATTCTTCAACAGAGCGGCTCTGTAACGTCTCTCAGGAGAGACCGGCTTCTCACTAGAAGCAGATGCCCCTATAATGTTTTTAAGGGACAGTAAGCAACATGCACAACTGAATGCTGACAACCTTCCAATTTTTGTTTACACTTACCATCAAGACAACAATCTGACTCAACAGGACTGGACTTTTGCTGAGATGTCTGGTCATGTTGATCCAACCCACTACCCGATTCTGTAAAGATTCACAAACTAAATAAATAAACCTGCAATATAACAATTGTAACAATAACCAATTTCTAACGAAAAGACCAACAGCATAAACATATGACCAGGTACGAGAATGTTCTAATTTGATGGATAGAAACCTGATACGATACCACAAAAGGTCAAAGTATCAGATTATGTTCAATGCCCAAAAAAAAGACATACTGGTGCAGTTCCCCTTCTCCTGCTTCCCAATATTGAGAGTAACTCCAATATGACAGAAGCTAACCTCCTGACAACCACACCATTCCAAAAGGTTTTCCCCTAAGGAAATTATACCGACACAACACCATCTTACATGTATATATAATTAATTTCAAAGCAGACTCAGGTCCATCAATAGCTTCAGTTATTAACTGTTTTATTTTCCTTTTCTTACTTTATATCGCAGCACCAAGGGTTATAAGAATTTGGACTGGAACCATGTATATTACATGTACAACAATTGCGAACAATTAAACGAATAACATGGCCTACTATCAGAAGTAAGAAAATGTGACAAGGCCACGTAATAACCCTCTAGAGTTCTTAGAGCTTAAGAGAACACATTATATTTTCTATTTTTTTTAGAACGAGACGATAAAAATCAGTCTTTCTAAAATTTCAAGTGAACAAAATATGTCAAAGAATATGATTATGTCAAAACACTCACGATGGTCTCTATCAATAGGATTGCAGATCTTTTCGTCTAATTGAGCTCCAGAATCTAATGTTTCCTATTAACAAATCAAGAAAAGAGGTAAGTTGAATGGGAAAAATGCATTTAAAGATAATTATCGAGGAAGAAGCCTGATAGCCCATCAACAAATATGATTCTAAATTATGTACCTTTGACTTCACTGGACTAGAAGCTTTAGCATTATCAGTTTCACTTTCAGAACTACTCGAACCTGCATCTCCAAAGCAAGAAACAGCTAACCAATCACAAATGACAAGAAATGAAAGGGTAAAATGGCAAAAACTGCACGAGTATCCAGATTTATTCCAAAGAAAGTGCAACAACCTTATAGAAAAGTAAATAACCGCAAATCAAACTTTACTAATAAATTAAATTTTCAAGACCAAAAAAATACTGCATATGCCAAAAGGTCGTTCTGACTTTCTAATCAATTGTCTCTTCTTAAGCTTCAAAGAAGAAGAGAAACATCCTATTGACACAAGCGTGCCACCAACAAGCTTAGAAAATTGAGTCCATTTCATTCTATAGCTATTAACAAGAATTTGCTTTTCCCCATAACTTTTGTTATTCCTTAAAAGCTCACAAAATCCAAAAACTCGCTACAATGAATTGTCATACTTCATAGAGTTTGAAATTTACATTATAAGTTCCAACAGAACATAGAATGCTACCCTCTTCAGAAAGTTTCAGAAGCAAATTACTCCCTCCATCACATAATGAGTGTCCTGTTTCTCCTGTGTTTATGTCTTAAAATGAGTGTCCTCTTTCCTATCTAGGAAGCTAGTTATGTACGTTATACAATAATATCTCCATTATAAGTTAGTATCTCTTCAAATTTTTACAACACATGTTCATAATTACAAGAAAGAGCATACAACACTAAGTAACTTCTTTTTAATTTTATCAAAATGAAAACAAAGACTCTCATTTTGAAGGAGAGATATTACCTACTATAACTCTACACCAAATAAGATGAAGTAGAAACATGGAACAAAAATATGGAAAAGGATACCATATTAAGGCTAAGGCAGAGTTCGTTTACCAAATTTTAATGGAAATCCTAGGAAAATAGAACACATTGGATATTTTTAAATTACAACTTTTGCATTCGTTTAACTTTTTCATGGGGACATATTTGAAATTTAAAAAGTATTCTTTTTCCACAAATCAGTTAAATAATTTCAAATTTTAAGTAATTGAAATAACACATCAATCATGTTATTTTATTTCCTTGGAGAGTATTCGTTTCATTTTTGGTGAAATGGTAATTGAAATATTAAAACATCATGGTAATTCAAATTCCATCCCACATGGAATTTAAATTACCATGATGTTCTAATATTTCAATTAATTTGAGGAAAGAGAATTATTTTTTATTTCCACATTTTCCATTTTCAAAATATTAAACGAAAGCGGGAATTAAAAATTAAAAATACCCATCATGTCCTAATTTTCTAGGAATTCACTTGAAAACAATTAAACAAATTACGAACGGCCCCTTAATTATTTAACTCATGAAAAAGTGAGTTGTAAGTATTTTAATTAAATTTAAAACTAAATTATACGAACGCCGCCTAAGCATATAAAAGTGCATAAAGAAAAATCAAATTACCACTTGAATTAATTGGACTGAAACATTTACTGCTTCTCGGACCAACATCCTTTTCTATCTCTATGGGAGGGTAGCTTGAAACAGGAGGCTCATTTCCACCAATATCAACATCCTCATCAACAGGATCATCACCTACAATGACAAACAGATAAAACATATAACAAAAGCAAAGTCCAAAAAAAATTATATATGTAATTTATGATGTACAATCAAGTGGAGTTAAAAAAGACCTTTGCAAGGTTGCATGGATGAATTGCTAAGACCAGAGTCATGCAACAGCTGCAATAAAGAACACAACAATTAATAGCTCATCAGAAATACATTCAGAATCTTTGATTAAATTATTTAGTATTACTTTTAGCTTCATTTTCGTCTATAATTTTGGAGGATTACCTCTATTTCACAAGGTTCAGCTTTTCCATGGCCTTTTTGCTTCTCTTGCAAATAATCATCTACAAGTTTCCGCAATGTGAACAAGGTATCATCACTAAGCTCATTAATATCGATTTCTATCTCATCTTCTCCAGATTCCCCTCCACTGGAACAGTGTTCCTTCAAAAAATCTATGATACGCTCAGGCATTTCACAGAGTAAAGGCTGCAACTCTGTACCCAAAATAAGCTTCTCTTCATCTGTCATCACTCGCTTAACAGGCTCCGGTTTAACTTCGTGGTGCACAGCAGTGATCTTTCTCTTTTTAGAGGAAGGCATTGACTTTGTATTTTCAGGTTCTTCTTGAGGGCCTGATTTGGCAGGTAAACGTAGCACATCAGGCCCTTGTAGTTTCTTCTCAATAGATTTCCACCTAATTTCGAAAAATTTACTCAAAGTATCGGCCATGATGTATACGTCGTTTCCGGGTGGGTTGTAGGTCATTGCATTGTTGAAAGTGAGCCTCACATCAGCAAGAAATTCCAGGGGGCTTGAGTATGCACCTGCAGCTATCTTCTCTTTGATTGTTCCCAAATCCATTGGATGCTTAATAACAATGAGGTAATCCGGAATTTTTAACTTCTCTACATCAACTGGGGAATTAAAGACCCAACCATATTGATGTGACATTAATCGTTTCAGCAGTGTATCACATTGTTTCATTATGATAGCATTAGCAGTGTTAGGCACAGATACCTCTTGAGCACACTCAAACCTTCCTGAAGTACCTCGATTCCATCCACGTGCCTTGATGCTTTGAGGAGTATCTTTCTTTACTTGCCCAGTTGATTTTCGAATATTTTCTCTAGTAGATCCCATGCTACAATTAAGTATATCACTAGAAGATGGCACAGGAACACCACTCATCCTCTGTGACTCAACTTTCTTCTGAAGGGCTCGTATCCGCTGAAGTTCGAATCTCAACTCTTTTAACAACTGTTTTCTTTGTGATGGAAGCATGTTTGACAAAGGAAGGACTTGTATCGGTACACCCGAACTGTTGCGCTTATTTGCATTCAGATAGATGCATTTCCTCAACAAGGTACTTGTATCCCCCGAAGCAGCAATCTCCATGTCAAGTCTTCCTGAACTACCAGACCCTTCCGATTCACCGGCGGTCTCAAGTGCATTACGATAATGCTTTCCAGAAAATCTGTCATTCTTTGCCATCAACATAGCCAGAGCTTACTATAACCACCTCTCTTAAGTTCCTTAACCCACTCAGCAAATAAAACGTTTAAACCTTGGGTTCAATCAGCCACTTCTGCATATATCAATCATAGGAGAAAAGATCATCCCCTCATCTTCTGCCCAAAATATGTACTTCCTTCTACAATTACGCAGTACGATTAAAAACTTCACCAAGTAGCAAAACATGCACGTTAACACACATACCATCAAACCCAAACACCTAAATTTGATATTCATGCCAATTAAATAAAATTACAAACAATTTTTTCAATTAAACTATTCCTATATTAAAGATTCGATTCACACACTTATTCTCCAAACCCATGAAGTTCCCAAAATAAGAATCCACCCTCAAAAGAAGTTTGAACTGGAAGAATTTTGAAGAACAAAGAAAACAAAAAACCCACTGCAAACTGTAAAACCTAACCCTCAGACTCAGATTTGTTGAGATTGAAAGAAGAAGTGCACATAGAGGAATTATAAAAAAAAAATAAAAAAATAAAAATGAAATGAAATGAAAATCAAGAAAACACCGAAATCCCCAGCAATTACCGTTCGTAGCTCAGCCGCTCAACAGATTCAAGAGCTCACCTCACCTTGGAACTGAAGCAGCAAAATTTCAAGCCCCCAAGCACTCCAAACACCAAGTAAACAACAATTGAAGCACCAGAATTTCTTAATTTCAACACCACCACCAAAACACCCAACCCTAGATTACAAAAAACGGAGGCAAAACGAAGAGAAAGGAGAAAAAAAAAGAAAAAAAAAAAAAAAAAAAAAAGCCCAAACAAGATACTAGAAGCAAGCGAGAAGCTGGCTTCGATAGCTTGATAAAATCGAGCACAGTACGCTAAAAACCCTAGAAACCAGAGATCAGGTTCTTCGCTGGAGCTCCACTGCTACGACTACGAGCCTTGGCCTTGAACCTTCCAAATCGAAGAGCGAAAGTGAAGTGAGAGACTTCGGCTTCGTCAAGCCTCTACTTGAGGAACAGTCTCTTGCCTCCTTTTTTCAACGCGGTTTGAGCGATCTCCGCCGTTGATTCTCCGTCCTCTCCAATCGTATGGTTGCTGTGTGGCTTCTACGCCAGCCGTTGGATCTGGATTCGGCGGACAGGATGCCGCGAGGTTACTTAATCCAGTGTATTTGCGATTTCGATTAGCTTAATTAACAGAATGATGTTCCAAAGGGAAATGATAGCGTCACCGGCTTTCAGCTAAGACCGTGAAGGTCCGATGTGATTGGAGAAAATGAGCTCCTATTCAATTTTAACGTACTTATCAACTGTCGTGTCGTGAATGTGAATAATGGGAAATTTAACGCGGCAACGATAAATTAACTGTGAGCCTTAATGGGCCTTTCAGTTTAAGCCCAATAACGTGAAATGGGCCTGCTAGTTTCAGCCCAATATATTGGACCCAAGGGTTGGGTCAAAACCCAATTTAGCCATTCGCTAGTCCTTGATTGCAAATATTAAGGTAGGGTTCGTTTAAGAAATTTTAAGGGATAATCACTGAAAACAGCCTTGTAATTGACACATTTTGCAATGAACTACCCTGTATTTTTTTTTTTATTATTCCGTTGG
>JAYMTH010001708.1:0-14178 GCA_036897465.1 Pelargonium australe | reverse complement strand
CTCGCTTGCGTACACAACATGCCCACCACCTGAGGTGAAGGATGCAGAAATCTGGCTTCCTGCACTACGTAGACCTGAGGAGAGAAAATTAATGAATTTGTTTCATCAAAAAATCGTGCAACAGCGAGTCTTAATATCAAATTCAGCACACTTAGTAGCATAGCATTGTCTAAGGCTATGTTCAGTTCTAGCAAAATACAAAGAAATAAAACAAATTATTTCCTAGATCTTTCTCAACAATCAACTCCCTTTACTTT
Organism: Pelargonium australe; assembly: GCA_036897465.1. Lineage (NCBI taxonomy): Eukaryota > Viridiplantae > Streptophyta > Magnoliopsida > Geraniales > Geraniaceae > Pelargonium > Pelargonium australe. The sequence goes on along the minus strand of JAYMTH010001708.1, from coordinate 13,921 downwards.
GCTTTCATGATGGGCTAACCTTAATTCGGTCAGCTCAGGAAACACATTTACTAATTACTAAATCATTAATAAATAAAAAATAAATATATAAAAAGAAAAAAGAACAAAAGCAGTATCAACGGTTAACACCATTTCACGTTGTATGCTTTAATGATATCAAATGGGAAACAGAGGAATACCTACTTACCTCGGAATTTGAAGATCATATCAACCCCATCAAGGATTCGGACTTGTGAATCTGCAGAGGTGACCATCAATTTAGTTGGATCACTTGGAGAAAACTGAAGAGAACAAAACATTAATCAGGAAAATCTACATGTGTAATTTACAGCCTGGGAACAAGTGTAAGAAGATAGGAGGACAAGAATAGATGAAATGAGTAACCACCTGAAAGCCAGTTATCCTTTTACAAGGTGAATTCTTCTTACTTTGGATGCATATCTGAGAGCACAGATTCAGATGATTATCTGCTCCATGCAGAACAGATCAGTTAGTGTCACCAAAGAAATCCGCCAGCAAATGTCTAATACAATATAACAAATCAACTTCATATCTGAATCATTTACGGCATCTGACTCCTTTACTACTTGTCTAATACTAACACCAACAGCAAATGTCAATATAGAAAGTATAACCTAGTCAGATTGGGGCCACAACTAATAAGTAGGTCCTAAAATTTTATAACAATAGTTCAGTATAATAAGTAGGTCTTAAAATTTTATGACAATAGTTTAGAAGAGTAACACAACTGAGGCCAGTTTGTGGGAGCTTTTGCAGCATAAAATATGTAGTCTGAAGGGAGTGATGAGGCTCGCTGCCATCCAACAGTCTTAATATGATTTGCCACGGAAAAAAATGCAGCATCAAAAATGCAATTTGAAGGGTTTGATGGGGCCGGCTTCCATCCAACATTCTTAATATGATTTGTCATGTTTAGGAGCCAGGTAAAAGCTGAGGTAAATGGAGTGTAAATACACTCAAAACACAAAAAACAGCAGAAAGCTTACAGAATTTTTTTATTCTGCAGCACTCTTACAATCAACCAAGACAAATATGAGAATCTACATGAACCCAAAGACATACCAAATTCCGCTAAAAGAAACAAATTGCATCCACAGGAACTTTTTTATCAACAAAATATGAGGAATAACCATACCTGATGCATCATAAAAGCGGCAATTGCCAGTCATTGAGCCAACAATTGCACTCTGCATCAAATAATAGATAATGTCATGAAATCCCGCATTGACCCTTATACTAGGCTACCGTAACTGAAAAAAAAAAAAAAAAAAAAAATTATGTCACCAACCTTTCCATCAGGGTTATAACACACAGCAGTTACTATTTCTCTTACATCAGTCCAGTCAACAACTTTACAGTCAGATACTGCCCAAATGCGAACTTTACCATCTATTGAACCACTGATAAAGTAATTATCATCCATGGGATTGAATTGAACAGAAGTAACTGCATCACAGAATATGTCACATGATTATCAGTTAGAAAAAATAATATTAATACACCCTAGATGTAAGACCGACATTAATTAATATCTCAATCTGTGTAGGAATGCCACACAAGGAATGTAAAACAAACCATAATCATTGTGGGAAAAGACTCTCAAGCATTTATCACATCCTACTTGCCACAGGCGAACAGTTTTATCAACAGAGGATGACAGGAGACACTGCAAGGAAATTTATTGGCACATAAAATCCAATTATTATACAGTAGGAAACAAGTTATAGGAAAATGATTCCAATAAATTACTGACCTTATTCTTTGACCAAGAGAGGTCCAAGACCTCACCAAAGTGCCCATGGAACTCGTGGAGTGGTTTCTCCAATATCCTAAAAGCTTTATGAGGGAAAATGACACATGCAGAATGAGATTTCCTCAAACTCTTTAACTTACTCCTTTTATATTTATCTGTGTGAAGGGGGACTATTTCAGAAAGGTTATTTATACTGAAATACGCACACGAAGGATCAAGATCAAGCTTGTTAAATTCAGGACATCCTGCCGCCTCCATCACCTGCCACACACGAACAAGTCCATCTTCACCCGCACTTGCAAGGTACTGCCCATCAGGACTAAATTTCATTGTTAATATTGAACCATCATGGGCCGGTATATCTTGTCCCATATACAGAGCTGAGAATTCCTTGGTGTGCTTTTTGTAGGATCGAACCTTCACCATACGATTCTTAGCGGCTACAACCGGATAAGACTTGCCAGATATCAAATTACCAGCTTCAGCAGGCCCATGAACAATGCAAGCCACCCTGCTTAATCTCCTCAACCACCCCCTCTTCACCTGCTTCCTTGATAACCCTCCAGTACATGCCCCTTCAACTTTTCTGCTCATGACTCTCTGAACCATAGAGGATAACCCAAGACTTTTCTCAAAATCATCAACAGTAATTAACCTGTTGGATCCCACTTCACGCAGCATTTTTAGCATGCCATCCTGCCCAAGTTCATCAATTATGAACTCTGTCCCATCATCCAAATTCTTGATCCTGTAAACAATATCCTCCTCCAATGGCCCATCTAAAATTTCATGACCATCACTCGACCAGCATGCGATGGAAGACTGACTCGATGAAAGCCCATCACCAAAACTTAAAGACCCCAAAACCACCCCGCTATTCTCTTTAATCCTATCAATCTCCACTTGGAAATCAGCACCAATATCATTTTGAGGAAGATCAGGGACTTCATCTGTCCTTCCATCCACACCCAAACCCATCCATTTCAGAAACTTATTGCGTCGTTCATGAATACTTCCCAGGTTCTTCACCCAAACCTCATATGCTAAACTACCTGGCAAGGGATCAACAATCCCATCGCAGCAATCCAAATTCTCCGGGCACTCAGAACCCGAGTCAGACGTAGACGAAATTTCCTGAAGGGTATCGAAAAATTGATCATCCTCTTCACTTAAGCTCCCCATTAAATAACAGAAGTATTCAATTCAGCCCATGAAACCACAGCAATAGCTCCAGAAGCTTTCTCTCTCACCAACCCTAGACAATATCCTGAATTCCAAACCAACATATATGAAAAACGATAAAGCAGTACACAACGAAGAAGTCAAAAACACAACAACAACAAAAAAAAAAAATACACCGATCCCAATCCAAACCCACAAAACGTACAAAATAGGATAATTAACTAATTAAGCGCACCAAATCACAAAACCAACTCCACATACATGCACACAGATCAGTACAAGTTGAGAAAAAAGGATTAATAGTCTGAAGAAATATGAATCAAAAATGGAAAAAATCATCGCCAGTTGAAGTCTGAATCACAAATATAAATCAATAAAAGACAGAGCACCTGGGGTTTTGATGAACATATCCGTTAAACCCAAGAAACCAACCATTCAGCAGCACCATCAATTCATCATCATCATCATCACTGTTCCATAAAGATTCCAGTTCCAATTTCGATACCGATTTTGATATTGATTCCAATTTCGGCCACTTCTGATTTAAGTGTTCGTTGCTCTTCTCGTCACTGTGTGTCAGATGGACGAAATGGAACAAAGGAGAATTTGACAAAAATAGAATGGAGGAGTAATATAATAATTAAATAAATAAAAGGACTGTAATGAAAATTAAATTAAATTTTCGGAATCGGATTGGCCCAACGAATGACGATGGACATTTTGATATTACCGGGCTTCTGTTATGTTGGCGCTTAAACAGCCAGCCAAGATAGTCTTTTACTGTTTTACCCTTCCACCTCCCTAAACAAGGTAATTAGAGTTGAATTGTTTTCTTAAACCTTGTAATCACTTATTTTACTAGGCAACATTTTAAAAACAAATAAGTTTTGACCTGCAACAACAATATTTTTGCTTTAGTGTATGCGGGTGCGTGTGTCTGCCGGTTGGCCTACAAGATTTAAGGATATTGTGTGTAGCATTGCAGAGAAATTGAATGTTCGTGATTTCACGTATCCTTGAGATCGATTGGGAGGTGTTGAAGGGTTCAAAAAGCTCAACGAGACAAACGAGGGTTTATGAGAAAAATGAGACCCATTTGGAGGTGTTAGTGGCTCAGGAGATGGACCCTTGTACGATATATCTGAAGACATTGAGGAAGACTTGGACATGTGACGACCCTCAAAGTCCCAACATTGTAACAAATTAAATTGCTTTTGCAAGGCCGATTAGGGATAAAAAAATAAAATGGGTGCAAGTGCAAAGACTAATTTTGGCTAACATTGAACGTATTGGGATAAGGAAGGTGGCTCGGTTATATTGCAAAAAAATATATAAAAAAAATACGTAAGAAACAAGAGTTTTTTTTTTTTTTTTTTTTTCGTTTTTCTTTCTAATAGCCAATAGGAAGGCAAGGCACACAAGTAGTGGCCAATCAATATTGACGGCTGTGAAATCAACGGCTGTCCGTTCGCCAAATTGGCAGGCGGCTTGGATTTGGTTGGTCTACTGACACCTTGCACTCATTCAAAGCAACCATCTCCCTCATCCTTGTGTTGTCACATGAAAGAATACATTGCATAAGTCTTATAATAATAAGAAGAATACCATAGAAGTAGGTCGACTCATCTAACATTAAAAAGTAACAAGACGACATTGCAAAAATATATGCTATACCCGTATGATTCATTTAAGCAAAATCACTTTTTCGTAATATATGTTTAGAGTTTCATAAATTACTCCAAGCGGCAAGCACTACCTAAGAGACAGCTACCTTGTGAACACTGTGCCATGAAAACAATACATTCTCAAACATCCTTCCAGTTCTGATATATACAACGTTTTGGCAGAACATGAGAAGGATAATTAAGCAGGTCGCCTTGTCTGTGTATGCCCATCACTCATATGTCTCCATTGATTCCAAATATCCGGACCTTGTGCATGTTGGGGAACTTGGCGATAACCAGCACAACTACTGCAAGAGAGTTGAAAAAGAGCATCGGATGTTGGTAATCAGTTGTATGTGATGCTATCAAGTACCTGGCATATAAAAATAAGACGCTAAGAAGTTAGTTTCAATCTCACTCATCATACCTCCTAAAACATAATATTAACAAGTTTTAATTCCACTGAAGAGTGGGAGTAAATATTTCTGACTAAGGGTCAAAATGACGGCAACCACCAATTGGCCAAACCATGAATAATAATACTGTGAGGTCTTGGGTAAGCAAATGCAGTTCATATATTCGGAGGGAATCAAAGAGTCTTAAGTGTATCTTCAGCAAAGAAAGAATAAGGTTTACGAGTGTGATAAGGATGAATGTTCTACGGCTTATACTCACATAGTCAGCTATATAATATATGGGAAAACAATTCTCATATAGAATTAACTATTAAGTTCTTCCAGCCTACGTTTTCTTGATAGTGACCAGAATTTCTTCTCATGGTCCACTTGCATTTGGTAAAACTAGACCAGCAATTGCTTCAGTATACCTTGTCAAATTGACAAAGGTCCCTATCATTCCGTTGGACGCAGGACGTATATAATGATGTAGAACAGTAGTAGCATCACCTCATGATCATCTAACTTTTCCTTAGAAAGCAGTAAATAAAGAACCAGTAGAGACCACCCATCTCATGCCAATAAATTGGCAGCACAAGATTTGGTGTAAATATCTAACACTGCTCATTACGGCAACTAAAAATAAATGACACACAACAAATGAGGAAATTATGGCATCACAGATAGTCCCGCAACCCAGCTAGACCTATTACAACTTTACATTAACAGGTTAAGTTGATATTTAACCAATCATATGAGAGAAGAAACACTTTGACAAGAAAACTCATACAGGTGTAGCACACAACAGGCAGAGGGGGATACTTTAACTATTCTCAGCTATCATAAAATAAAGATGTAATTATTGAAGCAAAATCGTCGAAACAATTCCCAATAACATCCAGTAATCATGCTAATAAGATATGGATTTCATCTCAGCATGCACATAAAAAGATTAAAAATATAGCTAGAAATGATAACAAAACAGAAGAATATTGAGAAATTGTCACTAATCATGCACAAAATAGGAGAAGGCTGTCGATACATAGATGTCACAAAAAGAAATCTTAGGTAAGGCTATAACAGTTCAACTAATATCCAAATTTAAGCACGTAGAACTGCAGGATAGAAGTAAACTTACAGCACCAGTGGCACCACGGTTAAGAATTTCCTATTGCGTGTGAGCTGCTTTCCATTGTCTACCTGCTCCCACCAAGTCAACCCATTATAGATCCCTTGGTCTTCAGCAAATGGAGTTCCCTTCTTCCAATGGAAAAAGTGATAAGTAACCTGAAGTAAAAGGCACACTCCTTAGTGATTTTATAAAATAAATTTAACATAAACTGGTGGAGATGAACTTCTGCATTAGGGCCACATAAATGTCTCTACGACAAAATCAGTTCACAAAAAAAAACATACCAACAAAAAAGATATGAGACTACTAAGTTATTTGAATAGCAATGGTATGGTAGTTATCACAACCCCTGACCTAATATTTGTTACAGTAATTTAAGCTTTAATGAATCCAATCAGTTAATAAACTGTAGCATCCAACTCACAGCACGATATCCAACTATAACTCACCAATTACTTTTTAACACTACAATAATCTACCTGTCACTTAAAGGAATATAAATGAATGTTATCCAAATAGTTTCAAATTTAGACCAATCAAGTAAAAAGCCAAAAAGGTAATTTGGCATTTGAGGAGCACACATAAGAAGCAATTCAGATGGTAAGTAACTTGACATTATCATCAAGTTTCAAGAACATAACATTTGGAAACATGGTCGCATGTGGCTGTAAAAGAAAAAAAATGAAGATTTAATTCGATTCGTAATTACTAGTTACACTCAAATCATTTTATTATGAATCTAATTGTGCAGAAGTTGCATATTAGGGTTATAAACGCAGGCTATATAAACTGGAAGCGGACTAAGTACACGGGTCACTCATCAAGTTTGCCACTACATATTTAACATTTCTATTTCACTCTCCAATGTACACTTCTAGTTCCTTTCTCTCCAATATCAAGTTGGAACTTGGGCAAGCCTCTCAATCTATGTATATATAAGAATTTATGTTTCTAACTCTTAATCATAAATGCATAAACTATTGAATTGATGCACTATCAATTCTGAAGCAAATAAAGAACCAACATTTAAAAAATAGAGTTACTCATTTACAGCAAAAGTGCTAATCAACTCATTTTGAAGTTAGAACAGTGTAATATGTACCATTCATTTCTGCAATTCATCTAAAAATTAACAATGCCAAAAGAAGGGAATGAGGCAAAGCAATAACATAAGTTGGTATCGGTAACACCTGATTCATCTTTGGTTTACCAAAAATTTTCAAATATTTAAGCTCAGTTATAATCAGAAAAATACACGCAGAAAATTGTGATTACAATCAACCAATGAACAATACTCTGCAAATATTATTCATCATCCAGCATCTAAATATCAGTTATCAAACAATCTACATGACTTTGCAAGTTGCAACATCTCTTAAAATCTCATTATTGTCTGTAATTTTAGAAAAAAAAAAAAAAATTTATTTACTTATACAACTATTAAAAGAGAACGGAGTGTGTGTTTGCATTGATCATAGATGAGCTCACAAAACCTCTTCAAGATGAGGTCCCTCAGTGTATGTTGGTAGCATCGCAGATGATATTGTCTTTGTTGATGAGAGTAGATTAAGAGCTAATGATGAATAGAAGCTTTAGGATCAAATGGATTTGGAATAAGTAGAACAAAAACTGAATATATGCAGAGTAAATTTAGCAATAATAAGAGGATAAGTAGTGGTTCAATTATGTTAGAAGACAAGGAAATTACTAAAAGTGATTATTATTTTAGTTACTTGGATGTATAATTCAAAAGGACAGATTGAAATGATATTAGAAGTAGGATTAGTGCGGTGTGGTTGAAATAGTGGATGACTTCGAGAGTTCTGTAACAAAAGAATAGCTCTAAAGCATAAACGAAAGTTCAAATTGGTTAACTATACAACCAATTATGATGTATGACACAAAATGTAGGGCACCAAAGAGGCTGCAAAGTCATCAAATGAAGATAGTAGAGGTGATAACACTTAGGTGGATTCGGTTTTCTCTCCCTCAACTTTTCCAATATCAAAGGACAAGGCTAACAACCAAAACTAGGGTAAAATAACATCTCTACTTCCACAAGGCTACCTCATTTGCTCAGCTATACAAGTATACAGACATAACAAAAGACCAAATATAAGCTACAAGGATAATGAGCATAATTAAAGCCCTATAACATAGGCAGTAATAAATAAAACAATAAACCAACTTAAACTCAAGTATACATGGAATGCACAAACTTTAAACAACATCCAAATAGGTACTAATTACTATAGCATATAACAGCAAAACCCTAGAAATGGACAACATGGGTAATGTTCTTCATATCAAAATTCACCTTAAAAAAACAAAACCGAAACCCACATAACTAATCAACCATCACATACTTGTCCCAGCAGAAATTTTAAAAAAAAAAAAAAAAAAAAAAAAAACACCCAACAGAATACCATTACATATACACATGTAATAACTGAGAAACAAAAAGGAGGTGACATGAGAACATACGGCGAAGTGAGCGAGATTGACAATGGTCCAGGCCATGCCTGGGGAGCAACCGAAGATCGAGAGGACAACGAGCCAAGCGAAGAAGAGAATCAAGATATAGGTGGTCCACACACCAGGATACGTGAACCACTCGGTGTTCCGGTTCAGATCCGGCGGCGGCATCGCCTTCACATACAAATTGGCCATATCTGAAGCTAACCCAGCTCGATTACCCAATTCGTGAATCACCAGAAACTCTCAGTTTGATGGATGAATTTGAAATCGACACAGGAAAACAAGAAGCAATTAAGAGAGAAAAACCCAGAATTGTGTGAATCTACAGAAATGGTGAAATTGATTACACACAAGAGCTCTCTCAAATTATGACAGCAACTACACCGGAAAGGATTAATGAGACCACGAGACTGCGTGAACGATTAAATCAAATATCTAATATTGACATTTGACAAACCTAAAAACGGTGACGTTTTTGTTTTCTTTTGTCCTTCATATCAAAATTTCAAATTTTCAATCCATGTTAATTTTTACATAAATAAGTTTAATTTCATTAAACCCTTCATATAATTTTAAATTTTAAATTTACAAATAAGGGTATTGATTTGAGTTTGTGAAGAAAAATCATTCTTGGTATGTATGTTAATTTCCAAGAACATTATGCTTACTAATTATTTCTACCTTGAACATTTTGCTTAATTTGCGCGCAGCCTCAGCAGCAACGTTTTCGTGTTTCATTCCATCTGTGAAATCCCGGTTCGTTTATGGGACTATGATCTTCATAATGGCACACCACAGATTCTTTACAATCTCCATAGGAACCACCCTATGCTCATCTATCAAGACTGAATAAGATATTTTCAACATCATCAACAACTAGTAGTATATAGTAATTGTACAAGAAAGAATCCAAAGAGTTCATTATTCATGTCAATTGCCTTTTGATGGCGAAAAACCAACTCTACAAGTGTTTTGAGCACAATGGTGAAATTCACGTCATCTAAGGATCCGTGTGTTTGAAGCTTCGCTCTCCTCGTTGTCTTGTTCCTCACAGAGGACTTCCCATCCGAGGTTCACAGCCAAGTCCTCCACAGCCACCTTAATCACATCTGTTCGAACCCCTATATCAGTTGCATACCTGCTCATACAGTACATCCCAGCTGTAACTGCAGCCACACCCACTGGGCTCGGCATCAGCAACTTGAGAGGAGAAGAGAGAAGGGCAGCCAATGGAGCGCCAAGGACAGAGGATGCTTGACCACTTCGTCCGACGCTCAGCTTGTCATATATCAGAAGACCTGTTTTGCAGTAGAGAGCAAAATCCTCACAGTTATTTTTGAACACATCGTAATTCCCGAATCCATTTTGCAGAAGATACATTGCACGGTGAATGACTGCTTCTGTTGGGTCAGATTCAGCAGTAGAGCATGTCCCGCCGCGTACTCTTGTAAGGAATAGTGCAGAGGTAACCCCATATTCAAAGCAGTAAAGGTTTCCTCGTCCAAGAAAGCAGTCCAGACAAGAGAGGACAACCCCGCTGTTAGGTTGCCTGAATCCACAGTCAGGAAAAGTAGGGCAGGATGATGGGAGGTTTGATGATGAATGAAACAAATCAGAAGATTTTCCGCTATTGCGCTTAGGCCTAAAATGAACCACCTTGCTTCCCCCAACAAAGATACCTGCAAGATTTGACCCTCTAACAGCTCAGGATTAAGTTTATCCAACCACAGAAAGAATTTTCATATGATCATCAGATGCTCTACATATTACCCAACTATACCATCATAATTCTATACTAGCCCACAGTCCACTTATACCAGTTTTGTATAGCAGTGGAAACAAAATCGATAAAAATTTGGATCAACAAGAGTTCTACATGAGAGATGACTTGTATTGAAACTAACCCTATTGGAACATTTAAATGTAATCAACGATCTATCCACATGAGATTTTTAATATATCTAATACTTGTTCATATGTCTAAAGATATATAATCAACCAAAAGTTCTCTCAACAAACATACAATTTATCATATAGCATGAAATTCAAATTCACCTAATCTGAAATGTACCTAAAGCAAAAACATATATGGATACAACAGTAGCAAATACAAAACTCCATCAAAAAGAAAACAGAAAACAGGAGACCAATAAGCAAATTCCCCAGAAGTAACCACTCAAGAACTCAAATGCACAAAACTTAACACGGACAATGTGAAACAGATAAACTCAATTGCAACTAGTAATGCAATACTTAAAAGGAGACTATTCTTCTTTGATGTGAGACCACACAATATCAGTGGACCTCAGCTCCCATCTTCATTTTTCTTTCTTTATGGCAGCCATAAACAGAACTCTCATCTTCATCTTTTTCTTTCTTTACGGCAGTCAAATGCAAAACATTTTATATTGAAGCACTCCCTTGGATGGAGTATAGAAACTAAAAAGATTACATGGGATATTAATTAATAGCAAAGCAATCTTAGAGTTGATGACAATATCATGACTTCCCCATTCAAATGGTTATCCTACTAAACTATTTCCAGTCTAAGAATCAAGTCTTCTATGCTAAGAGTAATACACGCAGTGCATAATTATGAAAGCTTTATTTCAAATTTTCTTTTACTGAACAGGTACTTTTCAGATATTTGTAAATTTCGATGCATCTAATGTCTGCGCAAATCTACCAATCCACAATATTTAGCAAGAGAATAGGATTCCCATACATTGCTCAGTACTTTATACATTAGTGAAGTAGGATTAGGATTCCCATACCTGTTATGAATTTGAAATTTATAAGGATTAAAGTGGACCACAACGAATCAACAATAGGGAGAGGAAACACACGGGGGCAATGAAGTATGACATATATGATGAAATCAGATAGTATTTTGACTATTTAGCCATTTGCTAAGATACAGCATCCCAACATTCCTGATGTCTGTTACCTCACCCCTTGATTGGAGAAGTATAACCCAGCTGACAAACAATGCCATGAAGTTCACAGCTCAGTTCCTATGTAGCTGCATTTTTTTTTATTGACTTGAAAGAGTATGATAGTTGCATGACAAACTTTTATCAAAGAAACTCTCTCATTGCAATCATTTTTATGCATACTTTCATTGAACCATTTTTATATATGTTGTGAAGAAAGGAGCTATTATCTAAATAACGGCCATGTATGTATGGACCTTGTAGAAATCCTTTTCCAATCTCACTAAAATGACACTATGTTAGTCTGTCCAACAAGAGTAACAAGATGAACAATCTGATATAGTGATATGATATCTAAGGAACTCATTTATACATTTTTATTTATTGACCTAGCTAACACTTTGGGTTCTATACTCCCAGATGCACCCCAACACCGAAATCTGCTACATCCCTCTATCCAATTTTCTGCGCAGGTTATATAAAAAAATATATAGAGGAGGCTCTAAGAGAGCACTCTAAAGTCTACACAGTAATTTGGCTGGAGATGTTTGAACATAATTTAGCTAGCAGAAGTGCAGAACAAATAATTATTTCTATACTTTTGGGGGGCACTTTTGTTTCATACTTTGGCTCGCAACTAAAAAAATCCAGGAATTAGAACAAAAAACTCTTAGGCTCAAAGCTCAGTGTGTGAAGGAACCATAGCTCATCAGACATAAAAAAATTCAGTTTTATTCTTCAGCAACATAATGGAGCACTGGCGGAAACTAGTAGAGTTACTAAATTATTCTAAAATTTTCAGTCTACTTCGGTAGCTCTTAATTCCTTTCATCAGAAATACAATCCATAAATTGCAAGTGGGGGAAATTGACAACCACACCAACCAAAAAGAGATTCAAATTACATAAATCAAACAGGAGCACCTTCAACTTTCAAACACTAGACAGTTCAGATACTGCATTACACATCATGAACATTAGAAGTTGACAAACAAGTATGAAAATTAAATAAATAAATAAATCAAACAGGGAAGACAAAAGTCAACGAGAACCGCTTAACCAAATAAGATCCCACATTGCATGTGTCTGGGGAAACCCAAAACAAAATTGAACGGAAAAGAAACAAAAACACGAAACTAAGATCAGAGAATCAAATAAAATGGAAAATACAAATGAATGCGCAAAACCCAGATACAAAAAAAGTTCATCATCAAGCGACAATGCAGAGAGAGAGAGAGAGATCATCGAAAAATACGATACCATGGTGGGAGTAAGTGAAAACAGCTCTGTAAGTGTAGATGTGGTCACCGGGGTTGATCTCATCTCTCTCAACTCGGTTGGTTAAGATACCCATCTCCTCTCTCTCTCTCTCTCTCTCTCTATAAACCAAAAATGCAGAGTCTTTGTATCTGTGAAATGAATCAAATTAGGGATGTGTGATTGGGTGAGAAAGCTACACGAAGCTTCACCAGCAGCACTGTTATTGTGGCGATCAATGGAGGACGAAGATGTCAGTTTCTACATGTTTTCTTTCTATTCCCCTTTTTCTACCCTAAAATGTATTCTGACTTTCGTTGTAGCTTGCCAGGAAAATTAATTTTACATGGCTATGAATGAATGATAACATGGATTTGATTTAAAATCCAAAATTTTGGATTTCAAATAATGTTTTTGGATTTGAAATGATAAAAGTAGAAATTGTTATTTGAAAACATACATAGATGTGATTATAAAAAATGTGGTTTTATGCGCTCTCTCTCTCTCTAGAGTAGCAGTTTGGGTTAAGTTTTCCAGTATTTTAGGGCTCTTTGTTCACTGTGTGTCGGCGGCTTGTGGTTTACTCAGATCCGACGTCTACTTCGAAGACCAGTTCGGCGGTCGGTTGCTCAGATCGGTTCAAAGCAGTGGGCTAGGCGGAGGAAGACAGAGGAGGTCGAGTGCGGTAGGGGGTGTTTTCCGGTTAGTATATGTTCTTTTCCTTGTTTCTCTCTCGGATTATGGCTTCGTCGGTGACTGGTTTAGGAAGGAGGCTGGTGATCAGGAACATAGGAACTAGATGGCTATTGGAGGACGATGAGGATGGTGTGACCCAAAGCCCGATGGAGATAGGGCCCACTGTGACTGCTGAGAGAGTGCAAATGCAAGAAGAGAATGAGGGCCGGGTTGTGGTGGATAGCAAGAGACGCAAAACTGGGAATACTGGAAGTGAGGGGGACAATGAAAGGGACCAGGCGAGCCGAAATGAAATGACTCGCTTAGACGAGTAGTTAGAAATGGTGTCGGGCGGTGGCGGAAGATGGCCACCGTGGAGGGCCGGTTGGGGGCCCATGAAGTTTGGGACTGGTTTTGCCGTGTCGGGTCTGC